>CM034703.1:332356122-332368215 GCA_020142125.1 Phrynosoma platyrhinos
CACAGGAGAAAAACCATATAAATGCATGGAATGTGGAAAGAGCTTCAGTGAAGGGAGCAAACTAACCATACATGAAAGAACCCACACAGGGGAGAAGCCATATAAATGCATGGAATGTGGGAAAAGGTACAGTCAGAGTGGTCATCTACGTAAACATCAAAAGACACACACAGGGGAGAAGCCATATAAATGCATGGAATGTGGAAAGAACTTCATCGAGAGTGGACAGCTACATTTACATCACAGAACGCATACAGGAGAGAAACCACATGAATGCCTGGAATGTGGAAAGAGTTTCTATTGTTCACAATATCTACAGTCACATCAAAGAATTCACACAGAGGAAAAACCATATAAATGCACAGAATGTGGAAAGAGCTTCAGACATTCTGGAAGTCTAAAGTCTCATGAAAGAACCCACACAGGAGAGAAACCATATAAATGCATGGAATGTGGAAAGGGCTTCACTCGGCATGGACATCTACAGTCACATGAAAGAAGCCACACAGGGGAGAAACCATATAAATGCATAGAATGTGGAAAGGGTTTCAGTCACTGTAGATATCTACATTTACATCAAAGAACCCACACTGGTGAGAAACCATATCAGTGCATAGAATGTGGAAAGAACTTCAGTCGGCATGGACATCTACAGTCACATCAAAGAATACACACAAGGGAGAAACCATATCAATGCATGGAATGTGGAAAGGGCTTCAGTCAGCATGGATATCTTAGGGTACATCAAAGAACTCACACAGGGGAGACACCATACAAATGTATGGAATGTGGAAAGAGCTTCAGGCATTATGTGAGTCTACAGACACATCAAAGAAGCCACACAGGGGAGAAACCATATAAATGCATGGAATGTGGGAAAAGGTACAGTCAGAGTGGACATCTACGTAGACATCAAAAGACACACACGGGAGAAACCATATAAATCCATGGAATGTGGAAAGAGTTTTAGTCAGAGTTTTAGTCAGAGTGGACATCTTCATAAACATCAAAGGACCCACACAAAAGATGGTGGAAAGGGTTTCTCTTATCCATAAAATCTGTATTCATTTCAAAGAATTCACACAGGGTAAAAACCATATAAATGCATTTAATGTGGAACAGAATGAATGAAGGTGTTAGTAGCTCTTCCCCACAAGTTGGCAGACTAATCTGGGAGGGACCAAATGGTGAGACAGGTTTACAACAGGAATAAATGGGTTTCATTATGTGCAAGATGGGGGATGTAGTAGGAGATGCGTAATGGTGTCTGTTAAGGCTAGCCTTTGGGAGAGATGGAGGGTAAGTTAATAGGCTTTACCTAGTGCCCATTCATTCTTCTTGATTTGTTATGTCTTCTTTTTTGCACCCCCGCTCCCTTAGAGATTATTTTTGGGGTTTACTATAACTTGTTTAAACAAAAAGGAGCATGTAAGCAATTCCTTAGTACAAAACATGCTGAAGCTGTGAGATGGGACTAGTGACCTTCTGATGCCTAGGACTATCCACCCACCCACCTACCTATATTGAGAATATAATAATATGTTTATTTACTCAAGAATCTGTTTTGTTTTATGTTTAATAAAGTTTATTAATATTAAAAATGACACAAACCATTATATCTATAACAAAAACAAGACAAAAACATTAACACTAAATGACTCCCTGGAGTTCTTTCTGATCTGCAACTCTAAAGTTCTTCTTCCAGTCTCTTAACATATAGTTTGAATTATATTTAAAGGTATACAATACAAGTTAGAATCAGTCTTAACATTAAAGTAAAAGTTGTTACTAAAGGCCTTTGCAGACTGCCAGAAATAGTGCAAATTGAGTCCACTTTAACTGCCCTGACTCAATGCTAGGGAATCATGAGAACTGTAGTTTATTCTGACACCAGAGCTCTCTGACAGAGAAGGCTCAATGTTTCAGAAAAAAATACAATTCCCATGATTCCCTAGCACTGAGCCAGGGCAGTTAAAGTGGACTCAATTTGCATCATTTCTAGCAGTCTGCAGAGGCCCTTAAGTTGACTAAAAATATTTGGAGTATTCTCAGCAAAAATCAATTAAAGTATATTAAATTCTCCGTAACTCAACCTTTCTTACAGAGAACTAAATACAAAGGGAGAAAAAGATTAAAGGAAAAAAGAGAGAGAAGAAAAGGAACAGAAAAGAAAGAAAGAAAAAAACAGGCATCCTGCTGCTACAGTAATGAAGAACCTGAGCATTATATAACTAACTTTTCTCCTATTTTTTCCAAATATAACATTACCGGGTCCCAATCGTTCTTAACTTCTTCCCAATTTGAACCTCTTATTAGACAGGTAAGCTTATTCATCTCAATGAAGTCTTAACAATCTGGATAGCTATTCCTTTACATCTGGACAGTTTTTGCTTTTCCACTGTTTTGCAAATATTATCCTTGCTGTTGTAGACATATCAAATAAAAACTTTCCATTATTTTTCTAATTTCTCATCTGTTAACATACTTAGTAAAAAAAATTAGGGTCAAAATTAATTTTACATTTCAAAATGTTCTTAATTAAATCATGACTATCCAACCAAGATCTCTGATATTTCACATTTCCACCAAAGATGTATGTAGGAGCCTACTTCCTTACTACACTTCCACCATTTTTTATTAGAGGTTTTATAAATTTTAGCAATTTTGGCCAGTGTTAAATGCCACCTTGACTGCATTTTAAACAGATTTTCCTTGAGATCCATGCTGATTGTATACTTAATTCTTTTATGCCAGTTTCTTTCCCATTAATCTAGTGGGATGTTCTGGCCAAGATCTTGGGCTCATTTAACCATTGATTTCTTGTTTCTTGTTCTCTGTTCCATTTCAGGAACAGATCATATAAATTTGAGACTGTATAGTTTTGCAACAGTTTTAAAAATTCAATATTGCCTAAATTGATCCCAGAATCTTTGCTGTTTAACTGTCATGAAGTTGTTTGTATAGAAACCAACCTTTATAACAGCTCCTATCCTCCATCTCTTTCTGAGTGATAAAACTCATATTCAAGGTCTGGGTATCTTTTACAGTTAAGTCTTTATAAATAAGCCAGATACCACCTGCTAATTTAGAATCTTAAACAGAGCTTCATTTGGGGATACCCATAATGGTATTTGCTGATAGATATGGTTTTTATACTTAAGCCAGCCTTTAAATAGGGCTCTCTTGATAAAATGATTTAAAAAGTCTTTGTTAACCAGATTTTCCCCATAAAACAGATAGGCATGCCATCCAAAATGTAACCCATATATTTCTAAGTCAAGACTTTGTTGGTCATTTAATTTAAACCATTTCTACAGCAATTGAAAACAGGCAGCATCGTGTTAAAGATCCAAATTCGATAATTAAAGTCCTGTTCTGCTGATCTTATCCCAGAGAACCTTCATTTTAACTCTTGGCTTTCTTCCCCCCCCCCCCCATAAATTTCGAAAGATCATGATGCCAAGCTTTAAATGGTCTATTATTAAAAATAATTGGAATATTCTGAAAAAGAAAAATAATTTTAGGGAGGACATTCATTTTTATTGTAGCTATCTTGCCAAATAGCAATAAATTAAGATTATTCCATCTGGTCAAATCCTTTTTATCTCCAGCCACATTTTGTCATAATTATTTCTAAAGAGGTCAACATTTTTTGAGGATATATATATACACCTAGATATTTTATTTTTTGTTGAGTAGACATAGCAGATTTGTTCTCTAGGTCTTGAATTTTCTCTTTTGTTAATATTTAAGGCCAAAATTGAAGACTTACTCCTATTTACAGCCAACCCAGAAACTTCTGCATAACTGTCTAGTTCTCTTAAGAGGGGGCCTATACTATCTATTGGATTTGAGATGGTCAGTAGCAAGTCATCAGCATATGCACATACTTTATGTTCCACAATTTTTATCTTAAATCCTTGAATTTGTTTGTTTGCTCTGAGTCTAATTAATAAGGTCTCCAAGATCAAATTACATAATAAGGGAGAAAGAGCGCAACCCTGCCTGGTGTCCCTTTCTATTGATATATTGTCAGTTAATTCATCATTTACTCTTATTTTTCCCACCTGAGTGCTATATATGGCTTGGATCCAACCTACAAAATTGTCTCCAACATCAGCTTTTCTCAATGCATCCATCAAAAAAGGCCAGCTAACACTGTCAAAGTTTTTTTGGAAATCAATGAAAATCATAGCAAGTTTCTTATTAATGTTCTTTTCAATGTATTTCGATTAAATTTAATACATGCCTGATGTTATTTTTAAAGTACCTATTGGGTAAGAAACCTCTCTAATCTATCCATAAAGACAAAACATTTTTAAGCCTATGCGCTAAGATGACAGCAAAAAGTTTATAATCATTATTGGATCTGTAGTGTTTTAACCTTCTTTAGGGATCAAAGTAATTTGTGCTTCTAACCATGTTTCTGGAATATGTCCTTTAAAAATATGATTCATAGTATTACAAAGAAGAGCGGCTAACCAAGAATCTGTTTTATGTAAACTTGAAAATTACCTGAGAATATACACTGCAACTGTAAACACATGGATTTCTCAAGGGAATAGGAAAGAGAAATCCTTGCTATCTGCCAGGAATTTCCATTCAATGATTGGAGGGACTTTACCTCCAAGAATGCCCAGAGAGGCACAGGTGGAATTTTGTCCTGCTTCTCACATGGTGTTTAAGGAGGAGGAATCAGAGTTCTCCAGAAGAACAGTTGCTTCTGGATTGTATTTGTCTCAGTCTCCCTTGATGTACAGTCCTGTTTTCTGCCTCTGGGAAATCATATGTTTAGAAGGAGCCCATTAGCCTCCTAAGTAGAACTCAGAGGTAGATTGCCCCTGAAAAGAGAGGTTCTTCTTTCTAAATATAAGTGAAAGAATAAATTGGCTAGAGTACATGAGAGGTACATCATGGGACACAGTGGCTCAGTGGTTAAGATGCTGACTCTGACAGTTGCAAGCGGCAGTTTGAGACCCAAGCACCACATGATGAAGTGAGCTCCTGTCACTAGTCCCAGCTTCTGCCAACTTAGCAGTTTGAAAGCATGAAAAAGTGGAAGTAGATAAATAGGTACCACTTCGGTGGGAAGACAGCATTCCATGCAGTCGTGCTGGCCATATGGTCACAGAGTTATCTATGGCAATGCTGGCTCTTTCAGTGTAGTAATGGAGATGAGCATCACCCCCTACAGTCAGACACGCCTGCTAGGTTGGCAGAAGCTGGGACTAGTGGTGGGGCTCACCTGTTACATGGCACTTGGGTCTCGAACTGCCAACCAGCCAACCTTGCAACCTTGTTAAAGGAGTAATATTTACCTTTTACTTTACATCTAGAGCTGAAGGGAAAACAGTTTCCTTTTTAATTTATTTGTTTTAAATGTTAGCTGTTTAAATGCTGAAGCTGTAGTACAGGGGTAGGCAACCTAAGGCCCAGGGGCTGGATGCAGCCCCCTGAGGCCTTTGGACTGGCCCCAGGCCGGTCCTGCCGCCGCCGTCCCCTGCCGCCGCTGCCCGCCATGATGATATTGATTATTGTTATTATTACTTGTTCTTGGGGTTTTCTTGGCAAAGTCTCCACAGGGGTTTTGCCATGGCCTTTCTGGGGCTGAGAGTGTGTGCATGCATATTTTTTTATTTTTAAATTTTTTAAAAAAGTTTTATATTTATATTTATTTATTTGTTTGTTTTTGGTGCTTCGGCCCCCCAATTGTCTGAGGGACAGCAACCCGGCCCCCGGCTCAAAAAGGTTGCCTATCCCTGCTGTAGTATGTTGGTACAGAGGACAACATAGCTGACATTTTCACAAAGCCACTACCTGTGGAACACCACAAGAGTTTGGCTAGCAGGCTGTGTATCAGTGTATGACAGGGATAGGCAACCTAAGGCTGGGGGCCGAATGTGGCCACCGAAGGCCTTTGGACCGGCCCCAGGCCAGTCCTGCTGCTGCCGCCACCCACCATAATGATATTGATTATTGTTATTACTTGTTCTTGGGGTTTTCTTGGCAAAATCTCCACAGGAGTTTTGCCATGGCTTTTTGGGGGCTGAGAGAGTGTGCATGCATATATTTTTTTTATTTTTATTATTTTTTTATTTATTTTTATTTATTTATGGTGCTTTGGCCCCCCAATTGTCTGAGGGACAGCAACCCGACACCCAGCTCAAAAAGGTTGCCTAGCCCTGGTGTATGAGGTCTACATTACACTTGGGACAAATGCAAGGACACCTGGAACACACCGCATGTCATTTTGGACTGGATTGTCAAGACCATGTTGCACTCTGATTTGGAAAATGACATGGATGTGGCCACTGAAAGGAACTGGAGCAATGGTAACGGTTACAACAGTTCAAGTGGCAGGTGCATGAGTCAGCATTTGGTGAGCTGTGCATCATGGGAAGTCTGGTGCAACAGGCACTGGGGATGAAACCAGCCAGATTTCATTAGTGCATGGCTGTCGCATGTTCCCAAGAAGACATGGGAGAGGGTGAGAATCTCCATTGTTGGTGAGTTGTGGTTGGTGGTTGGCAAAAAACTTTGTTGGTCTGTGTAGCTGTGAGTATTCAAGACGGATGTCTGATACTCTATGTATCTTTGTAAATATTTGCGACAAAGATTAAAGCCCTCGTTGAGTGAAATCTCACTATCCAGCGATTCATTTTTGCAAGCTGAAAGAAGCCTGTGTGTGGGAGGATATTTCCTGTGTCATCTGGAGTAAGACTCTTCACAGAGACAATCTTCTGGGCATTCCTGCATCTATTCTGCATGTGTGTATGCTAGATCCCTCTTGTCTTCATACCCCAACAAAAATAACATGGCAAACATTAAAAGGGTCCTCCAAGGGTGCAAAGGACTGAGCTCCATTTTCTTGGAGGGTCAGGAGAGGCTGAAAGGTTTTGAGGGGTGGGCAGAGAGGCAGCGTGGTGTAGTGATTTGCATGTTAGACCCTGGAAACCAGGGTTTGATTCCCAGTTCAGCGATGAAGCCCACTCGGTGAGCCTGGGCAAGTCACTGTATCTCAGCCTCAGGGAAAGGTAGTGGCAAACCTCTGACCAAATCTTATCAAGAAAACCCCATGATAGGTTTGCCTTAGGGCTGCCATATGTTGGAAACAACTTGAAAGCATACAACAACAGAAGGGACCAAAATGGAGTGCGTGCTGCCATCGGGGACAATACGGGCCTGCCATCCACAGATGCTCAAATCCTCGGATATTCATGGGATAAACTCCAGATTCTCCCTGTGTGATAAACTAGGTTAACAGAGGTCTCTGAGTGAATTCTAGACATTGTAAACAAAGGCAATCATGCTACCTAAGATATTGAATTGATACAGGAAAGATATAGGGAGTGTTTAAAAGGGTTAAAGCGGGGTGCCAGTGACGAGGGGCCTGATGTGGAAAAAGTTAAAAAGTAATTTCCAGACCCCACCACCCCTTTGAGGAAAAAACATCCAAGGGGGCAAGGAAATAAACTGCCTCCTTGTCCCCCCAATGACCAACAAGAGTCTTCATGGATGATCTGGGCTGATGTGAGGAGGGGCAAAGCAGCTGGGAAATGAACCCATGTGACAGTATGGACTTTTGTTTAAAATGTAGATTATTATTGAAATTAAGGTTAAGGTAATGAAGATGTATGTAATATGGTAAGTCATCTGTTGGGAGGGGTGAGAACGAGGAATGCTGGGAGCAACTGGGGATTGATTGAGTGTCTGAATGGGATTCTAGAAGGCTAGAGGGTCTGACTGTTGGCCAGTTTGAAGTAAAAGATCCTTCAGGATTTTCTTGGTAGGAAAGGGAAGGTGGGTGTTTAGAGAGAAGAGGGAATGATGGGGAATCCCCAAATAAGAGTGAGAAGGGGAAGAGGCACCCTTTTGGAGTCAGTGGTGGGGGACTGGGGAGTCTTTCTTGGAAGGAAGCTTTGGGGGTGGAAGAAAGCCCCCCTTCTCTCCTCCCTAAGAGGCATCAGAGCTTCTCCAGCTGTGAGGCCGCCCTCCCCCTGTAGCAAAAAATCTAGTATGGGGAACTTTATTTAGCTCAAACTGAGAGGGGGTCAGCTATAAGGACCCTGCAAGACCATCTTCCACTTGTATACCAACAGGTTGGTGGATCTAAGAACTGATGCAGAGAGAGAGAAAGAATTCTCCAATTAAAGTATTATTTTATTAAAGGGACAATCACACAGTAATTCACACTCATACACTCATTCATTCAAGGCTCAGGAAATGAGGGATTAGCTTGGAAAATATGTTGAGGCAAAACTATGGGTAATACTACAGATGAGGCTTTCTCTGGGATCCAATTGGATGAAGTGGCATGGGACACAGCTGTTCTGAGAGCATTGGTTTGAACGGAAGTGCCAGTAACTAGACTAGAGAGCACAGTGATGCAGTGTCCATAAACTCCAAACTAGCAACACTGAGGGGGGAAATCCAGGGGTTTTTAAGGGCTAAAACTAGCTGCAGGACAAAGGTGTGAGACTGTATGGGTGGGGTAATCTGGTCTGGAAATATTCAAGGTGAATGGGAAAAGGATTAAGTCATTAGCTGGCCCATCAGGTGACACATCCAGGCAATTATCACCCATTCTTCTGATTATGGAGGTGATGATGGTCCATTTGCAACTTCCACACTATCTGCCTGTCTTTGAGATGGTTTCTTCCAAGTGACCTTTGTATGACCTGCCTGTCATCACCCAGGTGGCACTTGGGGTCATCTTCAGGGTACATCTGGGTTAGGGTTAGGGTTAGAAAAATTCAGAAAAATGCACTTAGGCTAATGCAAGGGCCGGCAACCTACGGCCCGCAGGCCGGTTCCGGCCCAGACCCCCGTGCTTACTGGCCCCCGCGGACCCCTGCCGCCACCACCTGCCACCGCGTGTTTTGGTCGCTGCGCAGCCGCGCGCATTGTGACCGCCATTTTGGAGAACAAAATGGCGGCCGCAATATGTGCGGAGGCAGCAGCTCATGTGGGGGTGGGTCGCGTGCGCACCGCCATTCCCCCCCCGGCCCGCCGGAAGGGACAACTTCAGGGGACCGGCCCCCGGCTCAAAAAGGTTGCCTACCCCTGGGCTAAAGCCTCCCTCTCCTTTTGGGGGTCAGCGTAGGGTTGTGATGTTTGGGAGAGGGTCATTGTATAAAAATCTCTGTCTCTGATCCAACAGTTTCCCATTACTCTTTTGTGAAGTACACAGTGACATCTCTAAAGATCACCTGCAATAGAAAATAGCCCTCATCCAGGAAGTTACTAAGCAAAAGAGGTGGAAATCACATGGTGCATCCCAAATATTATTTAATCAGAATACTGATAGAGTAGGACATTTTTGAATATTCTCCCTTTTCTTTAACTCCTTAGATCTTAAAGAATAAGGCATCAGGGAAATGACGAGGAGACAATATGGGTCTTTGATGGCCTAGATTTCTCGTATAAAAGGAAACTTCATTTTCCACATGGAAACTCTTCCATGTAGGTTTTCCCAATCTGCATTATTAACTGGCATAGATCTAAGACAGCGTCACCCAATAAGCACTTTTCCCCCCAGCTTCTATAGTCAAGTTCTTTTAGTACATAAGACAAACACCAACACAGCAGCCTCTACCTATCCTTGACAATATAAATAAAAACCCCACAAATGAAATAATTAGGAATTGATGCCTTTCATGATGGCTCAAAACCAGGAGTCAGGAGCCTCTCTCCAACAAAATGGTGGACCAACCCTGCCCAAAGCCATGGCTTTAATGTTAATGCAGGAATAGACCAAGTATGCCTGATGGGCCTGCATTGGCAGGAAGGCCAATCCCACCACCCCTGGCCCTGACTAGCTGGGTAGGGAAATAAGGGCAAGATGGCAAATGCTCTGGTCAAATGAGCCACTGCAAGACATAGGATGACCTCTGTTGACTCATTGTGTCCTAGACTGAAAAACTCCTGATGCCTCCATCACAAAGGAGGAGGGAGTGAACAAGGCCAGGGGACCTTATCTCTGACTGGGGCATGGTCTGCACTTCCCTGCCTAGTGACTTAAGACACCACCAGGGCTCTAGCGCTGATTGGCTCCCTGGTGCAAGGGGGTGGTGCTTTGGCTGTGGCTGTAAAAGGGGCTTCTTTCCCGAGGTGCTGAGGGGAGGACGACTGTCCCATAGGCCAGGGCCTTCTGGCCTTGGCGGGGATAATGGCTGTGGTACTGGTGGCCCTGGGGACTGGGAGGCTCTGGGAAGGGAGGGGACTCCCTGTAAGGAATTTTATTATGGGGGAGGAGGAAGGGGCTTTGGTAAAAGTCTCCTCTGGGGGCATTAGCTACTCCTAATTTGTTGTCATCTGCAAATTTGATAAAGCATGCTCACTATTCTTTCATCCAAATCACCGATAGATGCTGAATAGCACTGGGCCCAGGACAGAAACCTGTGGCACCCCACTGGTCACTTCTCTCCAAGATAAAGGGGGGCCACTGCTGAGCACCCTTTGGGTTTGGCCAGTCAATCCACCTAACAGTTGCATTGTCTAGCCCACATTTTACTAGTTTGTTTTCCAGAACATTGTTGAGGACCTTGTCAAAGGCCTTACTGAAATCAAGATATTCTACATCCACAGCATTCCTTCCATCTACCAAGCTGGTAATTTGATTTTTTTTTTAAAGGGATCAGATTAGTCTGGCAAGACTTGTTTCTGAGAAACCCATGTTAACCGTTAGTGATTATGGCATTCCTTTCTGAATACTTACAAACTCTCTGTTTAATGAACTGCTATAGAACCTGCCTGGTATTGATGTCATACTAACTGGGTGGTGATTGTTGGGGCTTAGCCCACCTGCTTTGCTTGGGGCTTAACTTATGAGGGCTCTGTAGGGCTTCTAGATTTTGGTGGCCTGTCCACACCTCAGAAAGGTAGGGTGCCCCCTCTAGGAACTGCCTCCAGTTCTGTAAAGCCTATTTGATGGCAAATGCCTCTCTGTCCCAGATAGGCCAATCTAATTCTGCTCCCTGAAATTTTTTTGACAGGTATGCACACAGTCTCAGCACCCCTTCAGAGTTTCTCTGCATAAGCACTGCTTCCAAAGCAAAATCATTTGCGTCAACCTGTACGACGAAGGGCTGATCAGTATGATTTAATGATTGCTTAGGCAAAAGGCGGGATATAAGAAATAAATTATTATTATTACTATTATTATTATTAAATTTAGTTCAGTGCTAAACAGCTGTTTCGGTTTGTCAAAATCTGCTTGGCACTGCACAGTATTTTGGCAGATGGCTTTGGGCTTTTCTACTGATCACTCTTTGGGTTTTCCTTTTGGACCCAATTTGGTTTTTAACAAATCTGTGATTGGCAGGGCTATTTGGGCAAAGTTGGGGATGAATTGGTGGTAGAAATTTACAAATCCCATAAAGCTCTGCACCTGTTTCCAGGTCTTACGGGGAGCCCAATTAAACACCATCTGGACCTTGCCAGGGTCCATTTCAATCCCCTGGGCAGACACCCTGTACCCCAGAAAGTCTCATTGGTCAGTGTGGAAATGGGACTTAAAGCTGGTTGTCTTTGGGTTTGGCCAGTCAATCTTGTATCAGCTTTATATGGAGCTCCAAGTCCTGAAAGTAAATGAGCACATCATCCAAGTAAATTAGAATTCCCTCAAACAAAAGATCATGGAGGACCTCACTGACCACCTCATAAAAACACCTGGGGCCCCTGCTAGCCCAAAAGGCATAACAAGGTACTCAAAAGCTCCCAGGGGACAATTAAACACCATCATGTATTTGTCACCTTCAACACGGAAATATGCATCCCACAAGTCTGGCTTGGAAAACACCTTACCAGTGGCTAAATGGCCCAACATGCCCTTCATAAGCTGAAGGGGGTACTTGTTTGTATTGCATATCCCATTTAAATTCCAATAATCCATCACCAAACAGAGCGATCCATCTTTTTCTCTCTGAAAAATACTGGGGCAGCAAATGTGGATGTTGAAGGGTGAATAAACTCTTGAGCCGAGTTTTTCTCAACAAATTCTTTTAAATTCCTCAGCTCTAGGAGGTCATGAAGTAGAGCTTGGGTTAATAATAATAATAATAATAGTAATAATAATAATAATAATAATAAATT
>CM034703.1:332454309-332464627 GCA_020142125.1 Phrynosoma platyrhinos
AACTCCAGGTTTTCCTGCTTAGAAAGTCATCTTATACGCCGGAAAATAGGGGTATGTCTTAATCTTTATCAATTTTTCTTTTAAACCATGACCTGTTTTTGTAATCCTCTTCATTCAATATTTCTCTGATTTCCATACTCCCTTTTTTCTAAACCATTTCTTTTGGTCTGTAAGCATTTATAAAGGAATGCCATAACATGAGTTTCTCATAAGCGAGTCATGGCAGATTCTTCTTTCTCTTTTTGATAAAATTACCAGCTTGGTAGATGAAAGGAATGCTGTTGATAAGCATACCTTGATTTCAGCAAGGCCATTGACAAGATCCCCCATGATATTCTTGCAAACAAGCTGGTAAAATGTGGGCTAGACAATACAACTGTTAGGTGGATTTGTAATTGGTTGACCAGCCAAACCCAAAGGGTGCTCAGCAATGGCTCCTCTTCATCCTGGAGAGAAGTGACCAATGGGGTTCCACAGGGTTTTGACCTAGGCCTAGTGCTATTCAACAACTTTACCAATGACTTGGGTGAAGGAATAGAGGAATGCTTATCAAATTTGCAGATAACACCAAATTAAGAGGAGTAGCTAGGGTCAAACGCTGATCAGAATGGGGACTTCAGTTAAGAAATAAGAAGAAGACTATGAAGGGGGAGGACAGATATGAAAGCATTAGGGGAAAAAATCCTAAAATGTAAAGATATACAACTGAGCACAAAAGTTAGAATTGTACAATCATACAAATGAGTCCAAAAACAGATCAAGCCCAAAATCTCCCTGGAAGCCAAGATGATAAAGTTGAAGCTGTCGTACTTTGGTCACATCATGAGAAAGAATTGCTTATTGGGAAAAAAACCAATACTAGAAAAGGTGGAGGGCTGTAAAAAGAGAGGAAGACTGTATGCTAGACAGATGGATTCTATTAAGGAGCTCAAGGGCATGAATTTACCTAAGTAGAGAACCTAAGCAGAATGGTCGAAAATAAGGAGTTGGAGATGTTTCATCTGCAGGGCTGCCATGAGTTGCCATTGACTCAAGGGCAGTTAACAACAAACAAAGCTTGTAGGCCATGGTTTCCAGACCTTTCACCATTTTAGTTGCCCTCCTCTGGACATGCTCCAGCTTGTCAACATACTTTTTGAATTGTGGTGCCCAGAACTGGCCACAGCATTGCAGGTGAGGTTTGACCAAAGGAGAATAGAGTGGTAGTATTACTTCTCTTCTCTCTAGACACTATACATGTTGATAAAGCCTAGAATCACATTGGTTTGTTTCGCTGCTGCATCACTCTGCTGATTCATGTTCAACTTATGGTCTACTAGGACTCCTAAATCCCTTTCACATGTACTGTTGTCTAGCCAGGTGTCCCCCATTCTATAGCTATGCATTTCACTTTTTTCTGCCTAAGTGTAGTATAGTGTGGAATCTCTTTTTCTGTAGCTTCAGATTCTCAACATCTTTTATGAATTGTGGTGCCCAGAATTGGGCATAGTATTCCAGGTGAGGTCTGAACAAAGTAGAATAGAGTGGCTCCATTACTTCCCTTGATGTAGACACTATACTTCCATTGATGCAGCCTAAAATCACTTTGACCTTTTTAGCTGCCACATCACACTGTTGACTCATGTTCAACTTGTGGTCTACTAGGATTCCTAGATCCCTTTCATATGTAATCTTGTTAAGCCAGGTGTCCCCCATCCTATATCTATGGATTTCACTTTTTTTTATCCATGGACTTGCCATTTGCTGATTCCAGTATCTGTGGACGGCAAGTCCCTGAATGATCCCAAAAGTGGCACATACACGAGGCTATGCTGTCATTAGGAACAGTGTTGGCAGTCCTGCTGTCTGTGGGGGCTGGCAAGAGGCTCCCCATTCCCATGGTGCAGGGGGTTGGCAGGGGATTGAAGTGAATGGCTCTTATGATCTCTTCCAACTCTACGATTCTACTGTATCTCCAAACAAAAAGTATTTCACGTTATCTCCAGTGTCAACATTCTGATGCCTCAAAAGAGTTCAATCATGAGTAAAACATTTCCCACACTGCCGGCATCTCACAAGGTCTGAGTTTTCAGAAAAAAATTTCCCACACTGCTCATACTTATAGAATCATAGAGTTGGACGAGACCACAAGGGCCACCCAGTCCAACCTTCTACCATGCAGGAACTCAAAATCAAAGCATCCCCAACAGATGGTCATCCAGACTCTGTTTAAAGACCTCCAAAGGAGACTCCACCACAATCTCTGAGGGAGTGTGTTCCACTGTCAAACAGCTCTCACTGTCAGTTCCTCCTAATATTGAGGTGGAATCTCTTTTCCTGTAGCTTGCATCCATTGTTCCAGAAACTTGTATGGTTTCTCTCCTGTGTGGACTCTTATGCATTGCTAGGAATGAATCCTGACCAAAACATTTGCCACACTGGTGGTATTTGTATGGTTTCTCTCCTTTGTGGACTGTGATAAGTCAAAAGGACTGACTTGCAAACAAAACATTTCTCACACTGCTGACATTTGTTATGTTTTTTCTCCTGTATGGACTTTCAAGTGACTTTCAAGGCAAAAAAAATTCCCACCCTGCTAGCATCTCTATGGTTTCTCTCCTGTGTGGATTCTTTGATGAGTCACAAGGGCAGACTTGTCAGAAAAACATATCCCACACTTAGGGTTGCCATTGCTGCTGAAAAACTGTGAAAGTCCCAGTGTTTGAAAAATGTCCTGGCTGTTCAAGCAGCATGTCCCAGATTCCTGAAAGCAGGAGTGAAACCTCAGGGAAAAAACCTGGAGATCCTACCCTTGAGGCTCTGGGTGGTACTGCACAGGTGTGCCAGAGGCTGGAAGGGAAAGGAGGCATACACAGGATTGGAGCAGAAAGGAGGCTTTCTTGTGCCATGGTGAGTGTGTGACGATGCTACATGCATGGTGGAACTTTGTGCCTGCTTGGGACCGGAGCTGCCCTTCCCTCTAGCCCTCCCCCTCCTTGCTCAGAAATGTTTGTGTGTGTGTTTGAAAAAGGGAGGACCCTTTTTTCAGGTCCATAGTCCCTCTTTCCTCTTAGTTGCTTGCTAATGAAGTGGAGCTCTGCTTTCCTCCATTTCTATCCCCCATAGAAAAATGTGTGTTGTTTGTGAAAAAAGGGTGGGCTTTCTTTAGCTCCACAGCCCCTCTTTCCTCTTAGTAGCTTCCGAATAGACTGGAGCTCCCCTTCCCTCCAGCTGCCCTCCCACAGAAGTGTATGTATGTGTTTGGAAAAAAGGGGAGACATATGGGCTCCAGAAAACAAACAGTGAAGTCCAGTAAATAAAATTTGCAAATAAGTCCATTAGCAACACAATGAGAAACCTCCTTTCTTTTTCTCTCTCCTGCCCCCTCCTTTGGTAGATAAAATTGATCTGAAAAACTTAAATGTTGCTTAAAACACATCAAATGTAGTCCCATTTAAAACCACCTCAAAAAGTTAAGTCCCAGTCTTTTGTTTCCCCCTTGATCAGGATTCCCCTGTTGTTATCCAAATGCAGTATCCTCAAATCTAGAAAGCATATCCAGGAGTAGCTGTGTTGGCCATACAACAAAGTACAATAACATCCCACATCCACAAAACTGATACCTTTCTCCTATTTGATTTTTAACACCTTTGCCTAATAAAGAAGTCAGTTGAGCTTCAAAAGCTTGCACCATCTATTTTGTGCATTTTGGTTGGCCAAAAAAGTTATCAATATTTTGTGGGTTTTGGATGTTATTGTACTTTGCTGTATGGGCACATCAGCTACCCCTGGATAAGCTTTCTAGAATAGAAGGGAGTCCCAATTACTCTCATAGCTATTTGGGAACGTCTTTCTCTGCTCCTCTCCATAGGCGTGGGAAAAACCACAAAAAACAACCTTTGCTAAGTTCTCTACCAAGCAGGTAGAATTCAGAGACATAAGTTTAATTAGCATTACAGAAATAATGCAGTTTGACGCTGCTTGAATAGCCATGGCTCAATTCAAAAGAAAATTGGGATTTGTACTATTGTGAGCTATGTAGCCTGTGTCAGGGAGCTCTGGTGCAACAACAAACTACAAATCCTGCAATTCCATAGCACTGAGCTATGTAAATTGATGGCAATATATAAATAAGCAACAACAAGTGAAATATGCAATAAAACAATGTGATATGTTAAAATGTGGTGTGTGTGCTTTGAGAGGAGATGTCGGTAATATGCCCAATCCAGTCCCACATAATTTTGTCCCAGTTCTGTAGAAGAGAATTATGGCAAGTCTACCCACACTGCTAACATTTGTATGATTTCTCTTCTGTGTGAACTCTCTGATGAGTCATTAGGAATGAATTCTGACCAAAACACTTCCCACACTGAAGGCATTTGTATGGTTTCTCTCCTGTGTGGATTCTAAAGTGATTCTTCAGGTTTGACTTGAGAGCAAACAATTTTCCACACTGCTTGCATTTGTATGGTTTCTCACCTGTGTGGATGTTCTGGTGCCTCAAAAGGTTTGATTTGACAGCAAAACATTTGCCACACTGCAGGCACTTGTATGGTTTCTCTCCTGTGTGGACTCCCTGATGTCTCCAAAGGGCTGATCTTTGAGCAAAACATTTTCCACACTGCTGGCATTTGTATGGTTTTTCTCCTGTATGGACTCTCTGATGGGTCACTAGCAATGAATTCCGACCAAAACATTTTCCACAATGCTGGCATTTGAATGGTTTCTCTCCTGTGTGGATTCTAAAGTGATTCTCCAGGCTTGACTTGAGAGCAAACAATTTTCCACACTGAGGGCATTTGTATGGTTTCTCTCCTGTGTGGATTCTAAAGTGATTATCCAGGTTTGACTTGAGAGCAAACATTTTTCCACACTGCTTGCATTTGTATGGTTTTTCACCTGTGTGGATGTTCTGATGCCTTGAAAGGTCTGATTTGACAGCAAAACATTTGCCACACTGCTGGCATTTCTTTGGTTTCTCTCCTGTATGGACTCCCTGATGTCTCCAAAGGGCTGACCTCTGAGCAAAACATTTTTCACACTGCTGGCACTTGTAAGGTTTCTCTCCTGTATGGACTCTCTGATGGGTCACTAGCAATGAATTCTGACGAAAACATTTCCCACACTGAGGGCATTTGTATGGTTTCTCTCCTGTGTGGATTCTAAGGTGATTCTCCAGGTCTGACCTGAGAGCAAACAATTTGCCACACTGCTTGCATTTGTATGGTTTCTCAACTGTGTGGATTCTAAAGTGATTCTCCAGGTCTGACTTGAGAGCAAACAATTTTCCACACTGCTTGCATCTGTATGGCTTCTCACCTGTGTGGATGTTCTGATGCCTCAAAAGGTTTGATTTGACAGCAAAACATTTGTCGCACTGCGGGCATTTGTGTGGTTTCTCTCCTGTGTGGACTCCTTGATGTCTCCAAAGTGCTGACCTCTGAGCAAAACATTTTCCACACTGCTGGCATTTGTATGGTTTCTCTCCAGTATGGACACCCTGATGTCTCCAAAGGACTGACTTCTGAGCAAAACATTTTCCGCACTGCTGGCATTTGTATGGTTTCTCTCCTGTGTGGACTCTCTGGTGCTTCAAAACATCTGCCTTTGAACCAAAACATTTTGCACACTGCTGGCATTTGTATGGTTTCTCTCCTGTGTGGACTTTCTGGTGCTTCAAAAGGTCTGATTTCAAAGCAAAACATTTTGCACACTGCTGACATTTGTATGGTTTCTCTCCTGTGTGGACTCTCTGATGCTTCAAAAGGTCTGATCTGTAAGCAAAACATTTCCCACACCGCAGGCACTTGTTTGGATTCTCTCCTGTATGGACTTTCAGGTGAGTCAGAAGGACTGGCTTGTCAGCAAAACATTTTCCACACTTCTGGCATTTGTATGGTTTCTCTCTTGTCTTGATTCTCTCATGAATCACAATGTCTCCTATAAATAAGGACAAGGAGAGCAAAGACTGAGGGCATTATCATATCAACCTCACATCTCACAGCAATCCCATTATGAAAGGAAACAGATACATAATTATCACATATCTCTTGGTTTGCACAACTACACTTCTTTAAACCTCCCCCAGATGTGATAAATCGCACTTCAATTCTGGTATTACAGCAATCAAGCAACTATGAGGCGGCCTGAGTTTCCTCCTCTCCCTATCCCACTTCCTATTCCAAATCAGGCTAACTGCATACATGTTGGTTTGTCTAGGCAGCCCTCCACAATCTCAGGGATAAGGGGTGGATCAGCTGCACGGAATATCATTACCCCCTCCCCCCAAATAGGAATACTGCAGACTCCTTTCCTACCAACAGTCCCAGCTCATACCTCCTTTTCTCTGCTTCTTACTATGATCCCCCAGTTCCTATCTTGTCAAGACAGCCACTTCACCCACTGTGGATCCATGATTTTCTTAACAATCCCCCCTCCCCAGCTTCATTCTAACACCCTCCCATCACATCCACCTTTCCACCCCGTTCCTTCTCTCCCTCCTCTTCCCACTATCTCTGCCATGATTCCTTCCTACAGAATGCTAGCATTAGGGAGGAGTATTTAGAATCCTCAGTTGAAGATCTCTAGTGCCTCATTAAACTACAAATTCTAAGATTTCACAACATGTTGCCATGGCAATTAAAGTGGAATCATAGTGTTATGACAATGTTGTATAAAAGAGCTCTCAGTTTCTTTGTGAATGGCAATGGGTTCAAGTTCCTTACCCAGGGAGGAGACATTCTCATAGTTTTCCATCATGATCTCCTCGTACAATTTTTTTTGTTTCCAGTCCAACAGTTGCCATTCCTCTTCTGTGAAGTACACAGCAACATCCCCAAAGGTCACCTGCAACAGAGAGTAGATCTCATTCAGAGACCGACTTATCAAAAGGGGAGGAAAACACATGGTGCATCCCAAATATTATTTGATCACTTCAGAATACTGACAGAGTAGGACATGTTTGAATATTCCACCATCTCTTTTCCTTAACTCCCTGCATCTTGATGTGTAGGGCATGAGGGGAAACACAAAGCTACAATTGGGCCCCTGATGAGCTAGACTTCTTGTGTGAAGGGAGACATTATTTAGCACATGAAAATTTTTCCTTGTAGGTCTTCTCAATCTGCCTTGCTAACTGGTGTAAGTGTCAAGGTCCTCTTGAGGTCCTCTGTCATGGGTTACTGGATGTGATGGTTTGGGTTATAAATGTATGGTATAGTGATATTATAACTGGAAATTAGTTGTTATTGTTGTTGAAATGGTTTCAGGTTAATTGTTGGGAGTGGGAGGCAGGGATGTTATCTGAACCTCAAGGTCACTCTCCTGGGTAAGGAATGAGAAGGAGAGCAAGTGGGCAGAAAAGGGGGGGACTAAGTGTGAAGGGGGTTATATGTTTGTGTTTAGGTTTTTGCAGCTAATTCTAGCAAATGTTTATCTACCATGCTGAGTCTCTCAATAAATCCTTTTTGGTTCATCCATGGAGCCTGGTTATTGAGTTAGATATGGGGTCATCACAGTGAGTCTAGGGCACATAATCAGCAGATTATTTTGGATTTCCAGCCTGTACGGTCTTTTAGTGCATAAGACAGAGAACACCACAAGAGCCTCTTCCCATCCTTGACAATAAAAATATAAGGCCTGAGGACACTCTGAGGGGCCACCACTGGCAGTAAGCCCAGTCCCTCCACCCCTGGCCCTGACTGGTTGGGAGGGGAAACAAGGACAAGAGGGCATAAAGTACTGATCAACTGAGCCACTGAAGGACAGAGGATAGTATCTGATCATCCGTTACATCCCAGACTGATAAACTCCAGATAGCTCCATCACAAAGAAGGAGGGAGGAAATATTAACCTCTTCCAATGCAATCTTTCCTGCAGTTTCTTCCATGGAGAAGGAATTCAGTGTATATTCTCTCTCCCTTCCTTTGTAGACCATCATGGACCTATGCACACCTGCAAGAAGTACAAATGGAGGTGTTTTACGTATACACATTTATATAGTCTTCCATGAACCAACAAAAAAGTTCATTAAATGTCTCTGAGAGCAAATCAAGCGTGAACTGGAAATAAATTGAGGATGTCATACTTTGAGCACATGAGTTGAGAAAAAGTAACTGGAAAATATGATGATAGCAAAGCAAAGCAAAGCAAAGCAGCTTCATTTATATACCGCTTCACACTGTGCTATGGGGTGTCTAAGCGGTTTACAACTGTAAGCTCATTGCCCCCCAACAGTTGGGTACTCATTTTAGCGACCTCGGAAGGATGCAGGCCTGAGTCTAGCCTGAGCCCTGGCTAGTATTGAACTCGCAACCTTGTGGTCTATGAATGAGTGGCTGCAGGACAGGCATTTAACCACTGCGCCACCTTCCATAAAGTGGAAGGCAACAGTAAAACAGAGAGTGCACTGCAAGCGGATTGACTCAAGGAAGCCAAAGTGCTCAGCTTGAAAGACCTGGTCGAGCCTGTTCATAACATGGTGTCTTGGAGGTCTCTCATTCATAGAGTTGCCCTAGGTTGAAGTCAAACAAACTGTTGGGTTCCTCCTTTATTCATCAGGAATACAAACTCCTGTCTAGGGCAGCATCCACACTGTAGAAATAATCCAGTCTGACACCACTTTAACTGCCATGGCTCAATGCTATGAGATCCTAGAAACTGTAGTTTTGTGGGACATTTAGCCTTCTCTGTCAGAGAGCTCTGACAGAGAGCTCTGACAAACTACAATCCACAGAATTCCCTATCATTGAGCCATGACAGTCAAAGTGGCATCAAACTGGATTAATTCTGCAGTGTGGATGCAGCCTAACTGGGATTACCTTCAGAATTTTCTACATTCCTGAGACTGTTGATGGAATACAACTCTCAGCGCCTATTACTGGTTTACTATGCTGTCCAAGGTGCAGATGTCAGCTGTACCTCATCAACATCTGAAGGGCCATAAAAGGTCCACCCCAGTCCAAAGAAAATAAACTACACTCATCCCTCCACATTTGCAGCTTTGACTTTTGCCGATTTGATTATTCACAGATTTTATTAATCTAGGAATATCTAGGTCCTCAAGTGCAATTCTATAGTCTGCTTTAACCAAAAGTCCACTGAAGGACCTAAAGATTCCTAGAGAGGTGTTCTCTTGGGTAAAAACATAGTGTTTCTGTTATTTGTAGTTTTTCCACATTCTCTGGGGCCCTGTCCCCCTCACCCCAGCGAATGAGGAATGATGAGTGTATTATCCTGAACCTTCTCTTCTCCAGGCTAAACATACCCAGCTCCCTAAGTCTCTCCTTGCAGGGCATGGTCTCCAGACACTTCATCATTTTGGTCGCCCTCCTATGGACAGACTCCAGCTTCTCAACCTCCTTTTTGAATTGTGGTGCCCAGAACTGGACAAAATATTCTATGTGAGGCCTGACCAAGGCAGAATAGAGTGGCATTATTACTTCCCTTGATCTAGACACTATTCAATACAAACCACAAGCTACCCAACCGGACCAACCCACACCAATCCAACAATCCACAATGAACCTGTGACCTGTCTCCTGGCTCACTTATATACAGTATTAGGTATAAGCCATCACCTAGTGCCACAAAGCATGATGCAACCTCTGCAGAGATTTCCTTCAGAAATCCGAGTGGTCTCTTTGTCCCATTTTTCCTGCAACACTGACTCAGTATTCTATGGCAGTCCCACAGGATATGATGCCACCTGTCAATCAAAATATGTTCACAATTATTCAAAGGAATATTTTTCTAACAAACCTTTCTATTTTATACGGTTTAAAGTTATAGCATGTGTCACCGTTCTAGTGACTGTAAATAGAGATAGATAGATAGATAGGACAACAACATGTTAAGCCAAGTGCAGCGGGGCTAGTGCAACATGAGCTTGTGGTACAAACAGGAGAAATAAGTGGATGTTCTTGTAAGACAAAAGAATAACTTACATGTATTATTTTAGGAATTTCATCTTAGGATCGGAGAAGCATTATGCAAAAGAAACTGACTTAAACTTGGTTAGAAGGCTGGCTTTCAACACTTTATACAAGCGTTTATGCCTATTTTCCCCCCACAGATTGAGTGTATCTGTCCAAAATGTAGTCTTTTTCTCTTCCTACTACCTTTTACCTTACCAAGCATTATTGTCCTTTCCAGTGAGTCATGCCTTCTCATGGTATGACCAAAGTATGACGGTCTCATCTTGGCTTCTAGGAAAGAGTTCAAGACTGATTTGCTCCAGTAACCATTTAAAATTTAGTAACCATTTTTATAATGGACCAGCTGCAACGGCGGTGCGAGCGGGAGGCTGAGGCAGAGGCGCTGGGGCCGCCAGGGACCAACA
>CM034703.1:332479314-332494687 GCA_020142125.1 Phrynosoma platyrhinos
GTTTCATTTATATACCGCTTCATATCATGCTATGCAGTCTCTAAGCAGTTTACAACTGTAAACTCATTGCCCCCAACAAACTGGGTACTCATTTTAGCAATCTCGGAAGGATGCCAGGCTGAGTTGACCTGGAGCCCCTGGCTGGGACTGAACTCACAAGCTTGTGGTTTGTGAGTGGGTGGCTGCAGTACCAGCATTTAACCACTGCGCCACCAGGGCTCCTCATCTTCCCCAGCAGAGGGTTCCACCAGATGGCACTATGAGGCTGACAGGGGATTCTGCCATTTGAATTTTATTCCTATTTCTCTTCCTTCTGGTCTCCAGGGTGCTCCAAGATCCCTCAAAACACCTCCATCTGTTGCCAGAGGCCTCCTGGAAACCTCAGTCGTGACAGAGCCCCCCCCATCCCTTGCAAAGCGGGGGGGGGGGCTGTGCCACACCTGGAGCCCTTTCTTCCTCCCCCCCCACACTTGACCAACCACCCAGGGGAGCCCCGGAAACAGCTGCTGGGAGAAATGGGACATATGCTGCTGAAGGAGGTGGAGAGGTATGTTTTCAATGCTTGTCAGCACTCTACGTAGGTCAAACAGGCCAGTCCCTGTGCCAGAGGAGAAATGGACATAAAGCAGACATTATAAATGGGAATATCCTAAAAACCAGTGGAAGAACATTTCAATTTCCCTGGGTACTCCATCCCAGAGCTCAGAACTACAAAGGTAGAATGGAAAGAGAAGCAGCAAAATTGGAGTTCATCCACAAACAGTGGCTTCCTGGCTCTCTACACACATTTCAACACTATCTGACCCCATCCTCAGGGGGGCATCCTTCTTCTTGTTGTTGTTAACTGTCAGTCTCAACCCTTGGCGACCCTATGGAGGAGATATCTCCAGACTCCCCTGTCCTCCACTGCTCTGCTCCGCTCCTGCAAAAAGGGGGGTGCCAGAGCCCACTTAAAATCACAGAGCACACCCCAAAGTGACACTCTCTCAGCTTCAGGGGATGGCAATGGCAAACCCCCTCTTCCAAACATGCCAAGAAAACCCTGTGGGAGAGTGCCAGAAACAACTCAAAATTACACAACTCTCCCCCCCACACGCACACCTCCTCCTCCTCTTACAACAGAGCTCTTGGTGCCAGAGGTCCCTATTCCAGCAGGGCGTCTCTACTCCCTCTCGGATCCTGAGCTGGCGGCTCTGAGGGACTTTCTGGAAAAGAATCCAGAACTCCCCTGCAGGCACCAAGACTCCTGCAGGCGCCCCATCTTGTTTGTGTGCAAGAAAAGCGGGGAGATACGCCTCTGCAATGACTACTTGGGACCCAGAGCTAATGGAGTGGCTCCACCATGCCAAGGTTTTCACCAACCGGGACCTCTGGGGGGGCCTACAACTTGGTGAGGTCCGGGCTGGAGACAAATGGAAGACGACGTTCCAGATGCGGTATGGGCATTATGAATATACTGTTATGCTCTTTGGTCTGTGCAATGCTCCAGCCGTCTTCCAACATTTTGTAAATGATGTGTTCCGAGACTACTTAGACCATTTCATTATCATTTACTTGGACAACTTCCTGATTTATTCTCTGAGCCAGGCAGCCCATGACGCCCATGTCTGTGCCGTCCTCCAGAGGCTCCGGGAGCACTGACTCCATTCCAAGCTCAAGAAGTGCGCCTTTGACCTCCAAGAGGTGGACTTCTTGGGCTACTTGATCTTGGCTCAGGGGATGGCCATGGACATGTCCAAGGTGGAGATGGTACTATCTTGGCAGCCCCCTCGCATCAGGAAGGACGTCCAGCGGTTCCTAGGGTTCGCAAACTTTTACCAGAAGTTCACTGAAGACTATGTGACCCTAATAGCCCCCATTTTCCAACTGTTGCAAGGGCAGGCATGCCTTCGGTGGACAGCGGCCACACAGCAGTCCTTCAAGGCCTTGAAGACGCCCTTCACATTGGCCCCCATACTGCAGCATCCAGATCCGTGAACGCCCTTTGTCGTCAAGGCAGACACCATGGACGTTGCCCTTGGGGTGGTGTTGCTTCAGCCAATGAGGCCCCAGTTGCACTTGTTGCCTTGTGCTTTCTACTCCTGCCAGCTCACATCTGCTGAGCAGAACTAAACCATTTGGGAGAAGGAACTCTTGGCAACCAAGAGGTGGCGTTTGAGACTTGGTGGCATCTCCTTGAAGGGGCAGCTTACCCGGTGCAGGTGCACACAGACCATCGCAATTTGGAGCACCTGTAGACAGCATGGAAGCTCTCTCAACAGCAAAAGTGGTGGTCTATGTTCTTTGCCCGCTTCAATTTCTAGCTCCAGTATATGCACCAAGTGAGAACCGGCAGGCTGACACTCTCTCTCAGAAGCCCAAGTATGCCATTGACACGGAGGGGGAGCTCCAGTCCACCATTTTGTGCCTGGAGAACTTTGCCACTGCTGCAAGGGATACTACTTTGTTGGATCAGATCTGCAACATCCAGAGCTGTAACCCGCTGGTAGCCCAGCATGCTGTGGAGGGGGAATGCCTCTTCCTTCACACTACAGGATGGCCGCCTCTACCACCGAGGTCACACTACAGGATGGCCTCCTCTTCCACTGAGGTCACTGCCTGTGTTGGGAGGCATTGTTGAGATTATGCCACAACAGCAAGCCAGCAAGACGTTTGGCTTTTGTAAAACACTGTACTTCCTCACTCGGGAGTTTTGGTGGCCTCATGTTCAGGCTGAGGTGGCCAAGTATGCTGACACTTGTCTGGTGTGGCATTGTGCCAAGGACCCTCTGGCTCGGCCCATGGGTTTGTTGTTGCCCCTCCCGATACTGTCTGAGCCTGGAAGGTAATGTCCATGGACTTTATCACAGACCCATGTCTGCTGACTATACCACCATTTGGGTGGTGGTGCACCTCTTCTCAAAGATGGCCCATTTCGTGCCTTGTGCTGGCTTCCCTACAGCAAAGGAAATGGTCCAGATGTTCGTCCAGCGCATCTTCCAGCTCCATGGCCTTCCTGAGGGAGTGGTCTCGGATCGTGGTGCACAGTTCACCGCCCGTTTTTGGACCAGTCTGCCTTGTCTCCTGGACATTGCGCCCTACCTGTCCTTGGCTCATCATCCGCGGTTGGATAGGCAGACAGAGCGCATTAACAGGACCCTGGAGCAGTACCTATGGTGCTACTCCAGTTACCATCAGGAGAACTGGGCCAACTTGCTTCCGCTGGCCGAGTTTGCCTACAATAACTCAGTCCATGCCTCGACCCAGCAGACTCCCTTCTTCGCTACTGGGGACTTTCATCCTTGAGGGTTTCCTGCTGTTGCCCCTGCCTCGTCAGTCCCTGCTGCAGATCAATGGCTCCAGGAACTTCGGGCCGCACAGTCCCTGTTGCAAGAGCAGCTTGAGGTGGCCAAGGAGGCATATAAGAAGGGAGCAGATTGGCAATGCCAGGAGCAGATCAGCAATGCCTTTGTGGGTGGGGGATCTGGTCTGGCTGGCCATGCGGCACCTTTCTCTGCAGAAGTCATGCTGGAAGTTGGACGCACGGTTTGTGGGGCCCTACAAAATAGTGGCGCAGGTCAACCCAGTGGCCTTCTGGCTCCAGCTTCCTCGAACGTGGCAGATTCACCCTGTTTTACACAGGTCCTTGTTGCTCCTGGCCACAGGGATCCGGCCCAATACCGGTTCAGTCTCACCACCTGACCCAGTCCTGGTGGATGGGGAACAGGAATTCGAGGTGGCTGAGATCGTGGACTCCTGCCATCATCGGGGGCATCTTCAGTACCTGGTGAATTGGGTCAGTTATGGACCGGAGGAGCACTCCTCGGAAGATGCTGTGGACGTCCATGCTCCCCGTCTGGTCTGGGCCTTCCATTGTCGCTTCCCTGACCAGCTTCAGCCTTCTTCAAGTGAGAGGGAGGCTGATGGGAGGGCGAGTGATGTCATGCCCTGCCTGGCCAAAGACTCAGAGGACAAGTCAAAACTTCCTCTGAGTCCTAAGTCTGCAGCAGAGGAGCCCCAGCTTGGCCCTAGCAGCTCTGTGGCTTCTCAAGAGACTCTGCAGTCAAGCTTTCCGACGACAGAGCCGTTGGACATGGAGAACGATCAGGGGACTGTGCCTACCTTTAGTCAGCGTAGAGCCAAAAGGGCGGGCCTTTAGTGCTCAAGAAGGCTTTATATAAAATGCCAAGGTCATCAAGGTGATCAGCCCCAGCTGAGCTTTGGCAGCTTGGGGATTTAAGCAAGTGAGGAAGCATTACCTTGGTGCCAGAGGATACCTGAGCTTCCTCGCAAAAGCCCCTGTCTCTAGCCCTCCTTGTTCCTTGCCTTGAATCCTTGACTCTGGACGTATTGTGGACTCCCAGTGTCCTTGACTTTCAGACCGATAACTACTCCTGGACTTCTGAATCCCTGGAACTCATACTGCCTTGTCTCTTGGCTTCTCTGAAACCCTCAACTTACGGACTGTGTTTGACTCTTCACTGGCTGCCCCTTTGGACTGTTAGGACTTTGTTTGGGACTTCTCCTTGCCTTGGCTATCAGCCCATCCTCCAGCTTTCCAGGACAGCTTTCGCAGATGATTTGTTTATTATATTAGGGAATCCAAAGCAGCAAATTATTAATACTTTTCAGATAATAGAATTTGGTAAATTGTGAGGGTTTAAAATCAACAGGGAGAAAACAATTATAATGAAAGAAGGAGACTTACTTAGAAGAGCTTACTAATCGTTTGGTGAAAAATAAAGCTAAATATTTGGGAATTTGGCTAACGAAGAGGAATACGGATTTATTCAATAACAATTACAAAGTAAAGTGGAAGGAAATACAAAATGACTTGAAAAAATGAAGTAAATTGAATCTGACACTGACTGGAAGAGTAGAAGCAATCAAAATGGTAGTACTTCCCAAAATGAACTTTTTATTTCAATGTATCCCGATTATACATAGTAGTACAAAAATATTTAAAGAATGGCATAAGAACCTGAAGGAATTTATTTGGAATGCAAAAAGAGCCAGAGTTAAGTGGCAAACAATGACACGGCATAAAGCTGAAGGGAGAAGAAGTGTACCAGATTTATAATTAAACCATCAGGCTATTGCACTCAGTTGGTTGTTTGACTGGCTCTTAATAAAAAATACGAGAATACTGAATATAGAAGGTTTTAACAACCGATTTGAGTGGCATGGATATATATGGTATGGGAAAGCAGCAGTACACAAAGAATTTAAACATTACATGATAAGGAGAGCACTTTTAAAGGTATGTGAAGAAGCAAAGAAAATTATATATAGGAAAATTCCACTTTGGATATCCCCACATGGAGCCTTTTTTTGGGAGATGGACAGCAGTCAATACATGGTTAAGATATAAAGATATACTTAAAAAATCAGAAGAAAAATAAATTGAAATTAAAAAATTGGAAGAGTTAGAGCAGGGGTCAGCAACCTACGGCCTGCGGGCTGGCTCTGCCCCCCCCGAGGCCTTTGGACCGGCCCCCGTCGCTGTTGCGCATGTCGCAACTACCATTTTGTTTCTCAAAATGGCGGCCGCGACTCGTTTGCGCATGCACAATACTCCTGCACATGCGAGTCGCGGCTGCCGTTTTGGACAACAAAATTACGGCTGCGACTCGTTTGTGCATGCGTCGAGTACTGCGCATGCGCAAACGAGTTGTGGCCACCATTTTGTTTTCCAAAATGGCGGCCGCGCCTTGCTTGCGTATGCGCAGTTCTGGAAGTACTGCGCATGCACGCATGTAAGCACGCGCGCCGCCATTTTCCCACCACCACCATCGGCCCACAGAAGACGAGGGGATCCCCAGACTGGCCCCAGGTAAGGGGAACTTGCCGACCCCTGAGTTAGAGCAATTAAATCCTAAAATACATTGGTTATTGTATACACAATTAAAGGAAAGATTTAAGATGGACAGTAAAATAGAGGATTTTGAAGAAGAACCAGAAGATTTAGATGATATTCTGACAAAACCAGAGATGAAAAGGACAAGCAAACTTTATAAATTATTAATGGATAGAAAACAAGAAAGAGATTTGATCTCAGATAACATGATTAAATGGGCAACAGATTTAGGTAAAACAATTGATTTGGAAAGCTGGGAATACGTGAGAAAGAAAACAGAAAAGTTCACGAAATCACAAGATCTAAAGAAAATTACTGGAAAATGGAGCAAAGATGGCAGTTGGCCCCAGCTAGAATTGCTAAGATATACAATACAAATTTGAGTACCTGTTCGAAATGTAAGAAAAACATTGGATCTTGGTTTCATATTTGGTGAAGATGTTCCAAGATGAAAGCTTACTGGAAGAAAATTCTTGATACAATTCAAGAAATTCTCAGAGTCAAGTATGAAACGAAACCAGAAACATATCTGTTAAATATGCTAAATAAAACTGACCCGACAATACAGTGGAAATATTGGGAGGATCCTTCTATATATGGTCTTGGCAGCAAGATTATTAATTGCATGGACATGGAAAAAAACAAGAGTTGCCAACAGTGGATAAATGGTTGCTGAAGTTAGCTGAAATGAAAGAAATGAACAGAGTAACAGCTCTGCTTAATCAGAAAGAAGTAGAAAAGGTAGACAAGGAATGGTCTCTAATAGAAGAATATAATAAGAAAAGACAGTTGGAATAGAGCAAGTATAACTTCAAGAAAGATAAAGAATTTCTGATATAAGACTACGAGGCATGATTACAGAATTAATAAAAGAGAGCTAGGTTATGCTGCAAAAGATAGAAAAAGTAGTATAATAGTAGGAAAATAAGGTAATTGTTGTCAAACAGACTTCTTGGAAGTTTAATAGTATTGTTTAAGAGTCTAATGCAGGGGTAGGCAACCTTTCCCCTTTAAGGGCCGAGGGACTTCAGCTCCCAGAAGCCTCAGCCACGTTGGCCAATAGTCCCATGTTGGCCAATAGCTCCTGGGATTCTGGGAGCTGAAGTCCCTTGGCCCTTAAAGGGGATTGCCTACCCCTGGTCTAATGTAATTAACTTTATATGTAAAATTGTTTTTAATTTGTTGAAATTGAAAATATAATTAAATAAATAAATGTAAAACAGAACTAATTGAGTCTTCCACCAGCAGTGCTCTAGTCGTCCAGTCTGCTTCATATTTCTAAGGTCTTCCATGTACTATGTTTTCCGATTTGAAGCGGGCTGGAAGGAGTGATTGTCAGCTACCTCTGCCCACGGATGTACCTGTTCTGTACTAAAAACCATATCAAGGTTATGGTCTGCACAATGTGTAGGCCTGGAGGCTAACTGGGATAGGCCCATGTTTCTCATGGAAACCATGAACTCCTGAGCTGCACAAGTTAAATTTGTTAAACTGGCCTCGAGTGGGATGTTGAGGTCACCCAGGACTAAAAGCCTAGGCAACTCCAATGCCATCTCTGAGACCAGTTGTGTTAGCTCGGCTAGGGAGTCGGTAGACAACAGGGTGGACGGTATACCAACAGAATCCCCAGACTATCCCTTGTCTTCAGGCTTAGACTTAATGTAGCTTGTTTTCCAGACAGGTATCTTGGTCAAAGTAAGATTGTTTTTATGGACCAAGGCCACTCTTCCCCCTCACAACCAGTTGTATTCAGGGATTACCTGTTGATTCTCTTTTACTGATGCCATTTCACAGACTTTGGATGAGCAGGAAAGAAATCAGAATGCTCCAAATAATTCAAAGGTTTATGGAATGAACATGAGTGCAATATACTTTAAAATCACATGTTTTGAATCAAAAACAGTATCAAAGGGCTTATAATAGTTTTACAAGACAAAATCTGGATGTACTCTCTCTCCTTGTTATCCACTGGGGTTTGGTTCCAGGACCCCCCTCTCCCCAGTGTGTACCAAAATCCATGGATGTTCAAGTCCCATTAAATACAATGGCATAGCAAAATGGTGTCCCTTATATAAAATGGAAAGTCAAGGTTTGCTATTGGCAATTTATACCTTTTTAAAATACTTTGAACCCGTGGATGCTTGAATCCGTGGATTAAAAATATCCATGGATATGGAGGGCCAACTGCATTTCACACTTTCTCTCAAGTGTAGACATTTTCATGCCTCAACAGGGCTGGCTCTTGAGTAAACCATTTCCCACACTGTTGGAATTTTTATGGTTTTTCTCCTGGGTGGACATTCTGATGTCTGTGAAGCTCTGACCTGCGAGCAAAACATTTTCTACACTGCTCATATCTGTAGGGTTTCTCTCCTGTGTGGACTGTATGATGAGTCAGAAGGACTGACATCTGAGCAAAACACTTCCCACTGCTGACATTTGTGTGGTTTCTCTCCTGTATGGATTCTCAGGTGATCCTGAAGGGATGACTGCTGAGTAAAACATTTTCCACATTGCTAGCATCTGTAGAGTTGCTCTCCTATGTGGAATCTCTGGTGCATGACAAAGTGTGAGTTCCAAGTGAAACATTTCCCACACTGCTGGCATTTGTATGGTTTCTCTCCTGTGTGGACCCTCAGGTGATCTTGAAGGTATGACTTGCGAGCAAAACATTTCCCACATTGCTGGCATTTGTATGGTTTCTCTCCTGTATGGACTCTGTCATGACTTAAAATCTGTGACTTATAAGCAAAGCATTTCCCACACTGCTGGCATTTGTATGGTTTCTCTCCTGTGTGGCCTCTCAGGTGATCTTGAAGGTATGACTTGTGAGCAAAACATTTTCCACACTGCTGGCATTCGTGTGGTTTCTCTCCTGTATGGACTCTCTCATGACTCAGAATATGTGACCTCCGAGCAAAACACTTCCCACACTGCTGGCACTTGTATGGTTTCTCTCCTGTATGAACTCTCAGATGACACTGAAGTTGTGACTTGTGAGCAAAACATTTCCCACACTGCTGGCATTTGTATGGTTTATCTCTTGTGTGGACTATCAGATGTGACAGAAGGATTGATTTCTGAGCAAAGCATTTTCCACACTGCTGGCATTTGTATGGTTTCTCTCCTGTGTGGCCTCTCAGGTGACCTTGAAGGTATGACTTGCGAGCAAAACATTTTCCACACTGCTGGCATTCGTATGGCTTCTCTCCTGTATGGACTCTCTCATGATTTAAAATCTGTGACTTCTGAGCAAAACATTTTCCACAGTGCTGGCATTTGTATGGTTTCTCTCCTGTGTGGACCATCTGGTGTCTGTCAAGGTGTGATTTGTCTGCAAAACATTTCCCACACTGCTGGCATTTGTGTGGTTTCTCTCCTGTATGGACTCTCAGGTGACCCTGAAGGTATGACTTATGAGCAAAACATTTTCCACACTGCTGGCATTCGTATGGTTTCTCTCTTGTATGGACTCTTTCATGACTCAGCATATGTGACCTCTGAGCAAAACATTTCCCACACTGCTGGCATTTGTAAGGTGTCTCTCCTGTGTGGACTCTCTGGTGAATACCAAGGGCTGAGGTCTGAGCAAAACACTTCCCACACTGCTGGCATTTGTATGGTTTCTCTCCAGTGTGAACTCTGAGATGATACCGAAGGTGTGACTTGTGAGAAAAACATTTCCCACACTGCTGGCATTTGTATGGTTTCTCTCTTGTGTGGACTCTCTGATGAGACAGAAGGGGTGATTTCTGAGCAAAGCATTTTCCACACTGCTGGCATTTGTATGGTTTCTCTCCTGTGTGGAGTCTCAGGTGATCTTGAAGGTATGGCTTGCGAGCAAAACATTTCCCACACTGCTGGCATTTGTATGGTTTCTCTCCAGTGTGAATATTCTGATGCCTCAAAAGGGTTGTATAATGAGCAAAACATTTTCCACACTGCTGGCATTTATATGGTTTCTCTCCTGTGTGGCCTCTCAGGTGATCTTGAAGTGAAGACTTGCGAGCAAAACATTTCCCACACTGCTGGCATCCATATGGTTTCTCTCCTGTATGGACTCTCTCATGATTTAAAATCTGTGACTTCTGAGCAAAACACTTTCCACACTGCTGGCATTTGTATGGATTCTCTCCACTGTGAACAGCCCGATGCCTCAAAAGGGCTGAATAATGAGCAAAACATTTTTCTTCTGTTTGGACTGTATAATGAAACACAAGGTCTCCTATAAAGAACGAAAAAGACAGACAAGAGTGAACCTCAGTATTCACAGAGGAAGGGCCTCTGAAATCAATGATGGAGCTAAGCATACTCAAGAAGGAAAAGAAACACGAGAGAGAGGAGCTTCTGTTTCATAGTAGGACTCCTCTCCTCAAAGGACTCAGGACCTGACTAAGCAGGCACCGTTTTCCACCCTGCACAGCTGCTATGCCAGCCTGGGCTATAAAAAAAAGAAGGCCCTGCTGCAGAACATCCTTGAAGAGAGAGCAAAAGAGGGGACTACGGCTACTAACTGGGGGCTATGGGGAGGAACAGGCTGCTAGTTCTACGGCTGTTAGGAACCTCTGCTTCCTTAGTGGGACTTCTCTCCTTGTAGGACTCAGGCCCTAGTTCAGCAGGCTTGCGTTGGGTACAAATAGCAAATTCCTGTCCTTTGCCCTGAAGAGAGAAGGGCTTGTTACCTGCTTTGACCATCCCTGCTTTTATCATATGCCTGTCTATTTACTGTACTTTTTTTTAAATTACTACTGTCCTGCCGGCCTAATAAAGGAAGGATGTGTTTTCCAGAGGAGGGAAGGGAAACACAGTCTCAGGGAGCAGCCATTCAAGTCATACAGGACAGAGGGAGATACAGAGGGCAGAGATAATTAAAATATCAAGGAAGATGGTGCTGTCGCCCTATGAGGAACGACTTAGGGAGCTGGGGATGTTTAGCCTGGAGAAGAGAAGGTTAAGAGGTGATATGATAGCCGTGTTTAAATATTTGAAGGGATGTCATATTGAGGAGGGAACAAGCTCGTTTTCTGCTGTTCCAGAGACTAGGACCCGAAACAATGGATGTAAGCTTCAGGAAAAGAGATTCCACCTCAACATTAGGGGGAACTTCCTGACAGTAAGGGCGGTTCGACAGTAGAATACACTCCCTCGGAGAGTAGTGGGGTCTCCTTCCTTGGAAGTCTTTAAGCAGAGGCTGGATGGCCATCTGTCGGGGATGCTTTGATTGGGAGTTCCTGCATGGCAGGGGGTTGGACTGGATGGCCCTTGTGGTCTCTTCCAATTCTATGATTCTATGGGAGCACAAGAGGATGCTATTTGTCTCCCAGCCCAAATAGCATGTATAGCCTTGGTGACAGCCCCCACCCCCACCCTGGGGATTGAAAATGCTGCTGCTGAATGGGTCCCTTAGGGTTCAATCTTGTCCCCTATGGCCTATGCTATTTAACACAGACATGAAATCCCTGGGAGGTCATCCGGAGTTCTATGGTGAGATGCCATCAAAATGCAGATTACACCCAACTCTACTATTCCTTTCCACCTCAATCCAAGGAGGCTGTCCTGGTCCTAAACTAATGTTATCTCATCAGCAATAAACGGGATGAGGGCATACAAATTGAAACTTCTAGACAGAGATGTTTCTGGTCAATCGGAAGGCAGATCAGGGAATAGGGATCCAACCTATGTTAGATGGGGTTACACTCCCCCTGAAGACTCAGGTTTTTAATTTGGGGGTACTTCTGGACTCTTATAGAATCATAGAGTTGGAAGAGACCACAAGGGCCATCCAGTCCAACCCCCTGCCATGCAGGAACTCTGCTCTGAACCTGAGGACCCTGGTCTCTGCAGTAAACATGAGTGCTTTTGCACATTTAAAACTTGTACACCAGCTGCGCCTGTTCATTGAAATGCTGGATCTGGCCTTGGTTACATCCTGTTTGAACTGCTGTAATGCACTCTACTTGGGGTTGCCTTTGAAGAGTGTTCGGGTCCAAAGAGCTGCACCCAGGCTGTTAACAGGGAAATGTTATAGAGACCACACAGCTCCACTGGCTGCCAGTTTGATTCCTGGCACAATTCAAAGTGCTGGTCATGACCTATAAAGTCCTATATGGTTCAGGTCCAGGCTATTTGGCAGACCGTATCTCCATCTATGTCAGGGGTCGGCAACCTTCGCTTACCTGGGGGCGGTCCCTTGCGGTGGTCCCTTCCAGCGGGCTGGGGGGGGGATGGCGGCGTGTGCTCTTATGCATGCGCGTCCCCACCACCGCCGCCCGCACGCTGCTTCCGCCGTTGCCTCCGCACGTGTCACAGCCGCCATTTTGTTTGCCAAAATGGAGGCTGTGACACGCGCAGCCGCACAGCGGCCATTCCCCTGATCTATATGATGGCCCTGGGCTCTGCAATCCGTGGGAGAGGCCCTTCTCTCCATCACCATCACAAGCAGAGTTGGTGGCAACATGAGAGAGGGCCTTTTCCATGGCTGCCCCAGACTGTGGAATTCTCTGCCCAGGGAGGCCAGAATGGCTCCTTCTTTGTTATTCTTCTGCCTGCAGGCTAAGACCTATTTGTTTGGACAGGTTTTTAAAACAAAAAGTTTTTAAAGCATGGGATGGCACTGTATTGTTTTCAAGTATTTTTAACATTATAATTTTTAAATTGTATTTTACTCTTTTAATATGTAATGTTTTAATATTGTAATAATTTAATTCTATTTTAATATGCTATTTTTGTATATTTTTAACTGTACTGTTTTTTAATGTTGTGAGTCACCCTGAGGCCCAGTTTTGGGAAAAAGTGGGAGGAGGAAGAGGAATAGTTTCCTTTTACCCCTTCCAGAGAGATTAGTCATATTTGCTAAATGGAACTGCTTGATAAGTCTGAAAACATACAAATGCCAGCTGGTTCATATCAGTTCATCCTAACTAGTCATAGAAAATTGTCAGGTTCATGAGGCAGCCTGGGTGTATGTGTGTGTAAAAGATAAGGTAAAACAGGATGGCATAGAAAAGTAGACAAGAATGAGATAGTGAAGGTTTGATACTGAAGTGCTGGAGATGGGCATGAGGACCGGTGAGAAAGTTGGACAGGGAAGGAAGAACAAGTCAGTGAAGAGACATATGGGAGCTTGGAGGATAGGGAGAAAAGCAATGCAGCTGGAGGCATGATGCAGTCCCTCTACAGGAGAAGCTTGCAAATGAATAAGTGTGTTAAAACTGAAAAAAGGATGGGATAGGTATGCAACCAAATGGTGTAGTGTATATTTGAGGAAGGAAGGGGAGGTGAGACTGATAACACTGGACAAGCTGTGCCATTGCTCTTGCGGTGGGGTGGGGGGAACATCTTTCTTCCCAGTCGTTTTTGTTTATGGAGCATATGCTCTCCCTAATCAGGGTTTGTGCATATGCATACATGCATACCTTTGGAGAAGAAAATAGAACCAGTAGTTATTCTGAATGACACCAGTGGACCTGAGGATCAAACACTGCCGAGGAGGCCATTGCTTTCTGGCCCCGTTGTGGACCCTTCCTGTCCAGACAGTGCTAGACTATCTGTGATAGAAGCTGTAGCAAGGAGGAAATTTTTTAATGTAAGCTACTTTGAAACCCATTACAGGAGAAAGGAAGCATAAGAAATATATGCGTAAATAAATAGGAAAGACTAAGCAAGTGGGCTGGATTGAAGAAATCACCTGAGAGTTTAATGGCTGAACTGGGATTGGGACCCTACTTTTAGTGAGGATAAAGTTCCAGAAAGCTTTTCAGACAGGGATTGGCAACTGCTGGGGGCTCCCAGAAGGTTCCAGAGGGCATTCCCCATTTTATCACTTGAAAAGATGTTTTGCTCTTAAGTTTTGCCACAGGGGAGGCCTTTTCCCCCAAGAGGAAATTGGAGGTCTGTCTGGGGCCTAAAATGGCAAGAATAGGGCCCCAAAACTTGGGAAATTGTTCTGGGATGTGTTGAGGGGCATTTGGGGGAATCCCAGGACTGGTAGTTTAGGAAGGAGTATTGAAAATCCTCAACTGTAGAACTCTAATGCCTCACTAACCTACAAATCCCAAGATTCCACAGAATGTTGCCCTGAAAATTAAAATGGAATCATAATGCTATGACAATGCAGAATGAAAGGACTCTGTATCTCTGTATGAAGGGCAGTGTGTTCAAAGTTCCTTACCCACAGAGGACACATTCTCATAGTTTTCCATCATCACCTCGTTGTGCAAAAATCTCTGCCTCTGATCCAACAGTTCCCATTCCTCTTCTGTGAAGTACACAGCGACATCTCTAAAGGTCACCTGCAATGGAAAATAGCTCTCATCCAGAGAGTGACTACGCAAAAGTGGAAGAAAGACCATGGTGCATTCCAAAATTATGTGATCGCTTCAGAATACTGATAGAGTGGGACATATATTAATATTCCCCCATCTCTTTTCCTTAACTCCCTGGATCTTGAAGAATAGGGCGAAAAACCTGCAACGTGGGCAGAAGCTAATATAACAATAATACATAAAGAGGGGAAAGACCCAAAGAACCTGGCAGTTACAGACTCATTTCACAGATGAATACTTATAAGCTTTTCACATCTATAATAGCTTATAGCCTATTTAATAAATAAATTTTGGTTATACTTTTACAACATAGATAGCTGAAATATATGAAAAACATACAGCCCAAATAATTGTCAACCAGGAAAAAACAAAGCCAGTTATTATACATAAGGGGACAAGAGAAGGTTGCCTCCTATCATCTCTACTCTTTCTGATAATAATAGAGATATTAATTAAAACAATAAGACAGACAAAAGAAATATACGGGGTGAAGATAAAAGGGAAAAGTTATAAAGTCAGAGCTTATGCAGATGACTTGGTTTTTTGTTTTTTTAAAAGACCTGTTAAGAAGCATATCCAAGATCATAGAGGTGATGGAAGAATTTGGGACATATATGCGATTTCAAATTAATGAGGACAAAATAATGATGTTAATTAAAAATACGACAGATCAAGATGAAAAAGAATTATCAGAAACAAACTGAAATATCTCGGAGTAACAATTTCCAAAAGAAACTCAAAACTTTATGCAAACAAATATGAGAAAACATGGACAGAAATTAAAAATAACCTGGAAAAATGGAAAGCTATGAATTTATCACTACTAATTGGTAGCATTTCTACTTTAAAAATAATGGTATTACCCAAGCTCATGTTCTTATTTCAGAATATTCCTATAATCTTAAATGATAAGCCCTTCATTAAATGGAATAAAAGCTTATCTAATGGGAAGAAACCACAAATAAGGTGGAAGACACTATAGGATGACAGAGATAGAGGTGGCTTAAACTTATCAGATCGGAATGTGCCCTAAATTGGATAAGTGAATGGATAAAATCAGAAAAGGAAAATGTATTGAAGTTAGAAGGGGCTGATTTGAAATTCAGGTTTCGTATTTTTATGTGGTATGATAAAAATAAAATAGACAAGGGATTTTGTGACCACCATATAAGGAAAGCCTTAATAAGAATATGGGCCAAACATAAAAGGAAAT
>CM034703.1:332494787-332505375 GCA_020142125.1 Phrynosoma platyrhinos
AATATCATCATGGCGGGCGGTGGCAGGCGGCGGTGGCAGGACCGACCTGGGCCTTAGGTTGCCAATCCCTGATCTAAAGGAAAAATGGCTGAGGTATAAAGATGTATTAAAGGTATCAGGTGAAAATATTGAATTCAAATCAAGGGATGATTTAGTGAAAGAATGAGTTGAATGCCAATGGTTTCATCACAGACAAATACATGAAAGATACATAATGGATAGGAAGTTATATGGGTTTAATCTTGAAAAGGCTGAATTGGAGAAAATTACGATGGCTGAAAATACTCTGTAAGATAAAAAATTCTGTAAGATATTACTAAAATGGAATACAGAACAAGAAACAATTAAAGGGGGAATGATAACTTGGGCTAGAAATATAGGCTAATCTATTAATTCAGAACATTGGGAGAAGTCTTAGAAAGAAAATATAAAATGTATGCTTAGTTATGATGTGAAAAAAATATTACACATTTTTGTTTAGATAACATCATACCCCAGAAAAATTAGCCAAAATGTATAAAAACCTGAATCCAAGATGTTGGAAATGTAAAGTAGCCATTGGCACTTTCTACCACATGTGGTGGTCATGACCTAAGGCAAAACCTTTTTGGCAATCTATTTATAATGTCATCCAGGAAATTTTGAATATAAAGATACCATTAAGCCCAGAATTGTTTTTGCGGAATATGTTATATAGGCTGGACCAAAAAAATAGAAAAGAAGTACTCAAAGATTTTACTATATACGTCTAGGGCTGCCTCACTTAATCAAGGGATTTTGTTTGGATTTACAGCCTGTATGGTCAAGGGTAGTATATGCCCATAAATGGAAAAACCAGGAAATATGTAAGGTAGAAGACTGGCTGATAAAACTATATGACATGTTAAATATGGATAAACTAACAGATATGATTAAAGAAGGGAAGATATGTAATCTTGAAGAAGGAACAATAGAGGTCATACAATTCTGGAAAGTAAACTGTGGAAAATTAGCAACTATAATTTTTGAAAACTGATAGTTTTTATAAGAAGAAGATATAAGAATGATGTTATATGCATAATTCGTTAATAAATTAGGCATATCAGAAAAGAAACAGAGACCATCATAATATAATAAAAAAGGAAGAAAAATTATGTTGGTGGAATACCAGTACGGCAAGAAAAGGAAGTTACTTTAGTTTTTGTTATGTTAATTTTATGGAATGTGTGTGTGTTGAGTTGTTATATTTTGTTGTAATTGTTGTAAATGTCTTTGTTATGTCTTTGTCTGACGTATGTGGATGTTTCAAAACCTAATATTTTTTTTAAAAAAGGATAGGGCATGAGAGAAAAGACAAGGCTACAATTTGGCTCCCTGATGAACCCTTTGTGCGAAGGGAGACTTTGTTGAGCCTGTTCATAACAAGTTCCTTGGAAGTCTCTCATTCATACATTTGCCATGTTAGTCTTCCCAAACTGCATTCCTAACTGGCCTAAGTCTAGGGCTGCCTCACTCAATCAAGGGATTTTGTTTGGATTTACAGCCTGTATGGTCAAGTTCTTTCAGTAGATAAAGCAGCGAACATGGGAGCCTCTTCCCATCCTTGACAATAAAAGTATGACAACCAAAAATTAAATCCTTGCCTCTGCTAGGAAAAGATAGATTGTGAGTCTCCTTTGGAGGTTTTTAAAGAGAGACTGGAGGCTATCTGTCAGGGATGCTTTGATTTTGAGTTCCTACATGGCAGTGGGTTGGAATAGATGGCCCTTGGGGTCTCCTCCAGCTGCATGATTCTATGATTCCATCATTCTAAAACTGACATAAAGCTGCTCCCCACCCCAGAAGATCAAGAGAAAGCGGCTGCCCCCCTATCCTTGTAAAAGCTTAGAGAGGGCCCAGCAGAGAAGAATAAACAGCAGACAAGCAGCTGGAATGGAGTCAGCAGATTGTGAGGGCCAGGGTAAGGGAGATAAAGCGGTGAGGGAGGACAGTTTGTTTGGAGGACAGTGTGTGAGAGCAGGAAGGAGGGTGAAGTGTTGCCTAGTGGAAGAATCAATTGAGCAGAACAAAAGATAGACTATCTTGAGGAGATACAACAGCTAGTCAAGAGAAAAAGGTCGAGGTTGGGAACATCCATGCGGCACTGTTATAGACGCGTAGGCTCTAAGACGAGAAGAACTAGTTGACGGTTCCATTTGATTCAATTGTGGTTTATCAGCTAGTTATTTGAGAATTCTACTACTTAATTCTAGCGTTCATCGCTCTTTATAATTTTTCTGCTTTCTTTCTAGTCTATTTTTCTTTTGGTGATTTTCGTCCCGCTGTTCGTCACTTTCCTATGGCTCTTGGTATTTCCCCTAATTTGATATTGATCAGATGTCATCCTTCTTCTCAGCTCTCTTTTTCCTGTTCCTTATGGAGCTGCCGTTCCATCACTCCTAAAGCTGTGGCACTTCATGATTTATTTCTAAACGTTTTCATCTCCTTGCCCTTACTGAAACTTAGCTCTCTGCCCATATACTTCAGCTGCCTCTTGTTTGGAGGTCTCTTTTTTACTCATACAGGCTGTCAAAAGGGGAGGGGTGGGTGGGTATCTATTGTTTACCTGGCCCATTTTCAACTTTCCTATCTGATTTTGACTCCTGGCTGACTTTTTAACTTTAACTACCGGTAATCTTGGGGATTTTATTATTCACATAGACAATCCTAATAATCTCATGGCCTTTTATTAGGTCAGGTCCTCCATTTTCCTTGAATACTTTCCATTTTTAGCATGACTAAGAAGCATAAATTAATAGGAGTGGGGTTTTCTTTTAGCTTTTATTTGATTATTCCCAACATTTTTCTTGAATGTCCTCCATAGAACACCTAGTGCATATTGATATTCCAGACTAACAAATCTTGTTTGTCAGTTCTTATTTCCTCCTACCATTCTGTTTGATATCTGCAATGCAGGGGCTCAGGGCTCCTGATCCAACCAAGAGTTTCTTCTTTCATGGTTTGGATTCACCCTTTCTCCATTGCTGCTCCTTATTCCTGGAACCACCCCCAAACATTTGCAGATTATTACTTCTTTAGCTAATTTTAAGTCTGAACTAAAGTTTTTTTTGCATTTCAGACTGCAACCTGATAACTCTGATAATTCAGACTAAGAGTATATTGTTTGTTTAGAGTTGTATAGCTTTAGAGCTATTTTATTGGGATAAATTGTTTATTTACTATATTTTTAATTCTGTGATTTTAGATTGTATGCCATTGGCAGATTTTATGTTGTCTGGATGACTCTGTAAAGTGCCATGCAAAACCTATGGCGCTATATAAACAAATAATAATAATAATAATAATAATAATAATAATAATAATAATAATAATAATAATAATAATAATAAATTGCTGCCTTTGATGATGTCTCAAAACCAGGTACATTCTCCACTAAAATGGTGGACCATCCCTGTCTCCATCTTAATGCTCATGCAGGAATAGAACAAGTCCTCCTGATGGAAACTCTGACGGGTGCCATTGATGGGAAGCCAATCCCACAACCCCTGGCTGAGTTGTCTGGGAGGAGAAGCAAGGACAAGATGGCTACAAGCACTGATCAACTGAGCCACTGAAGGACCAAGGATGACTTCTGACCATATTCCATCACATCCCAGACTGAAAGATTCCCAACACCTTCATTACAAAGGAGGAAGAGTGCACATTTACCTGTTCCAAGATCAGCTTTCCTGCATTTTCTTCCAAGGTGGAGGAATTAAGTCTAGATTCCCCTCTTTCTGTCTGTTTGGAGACCATCTTGGACCTATGCACACCGGAAGAAAGAACAAATGGAAGTGTTTTACATGTGCCCACATTTATACAGTCTGCCATGGACCACCAGAAAAACTCTTAGGGCAAATCAAGGCAGAACATACACCGGGAAACAAAATAACTAAATTCCACCTGTGCAAAACCCATTACTTAACCCAACAACGGCCTGTTGTGATGCGTTTAACAATTCTTTGCAGATAAAATCTCTCAGATAAGAGCCGACTTGGACGCCGGTGTTATAGCAGAATCAATAGATGAGGTATCCAGCAACTCCGCTGATGAGATTATACTGGATCAGTTCCAACCAGTGAGTACCGATGAGGTGGACAAGCTCCTTGGTAGAATGAGGAAGACAACTTACCCTCTTGACCGGCTGGCTGTCCAGCAGGGAGATGTCTTGAGGATGTTCCTGAGGGACATCATCAATGCATCCCTTAGGGAAGGTCGTGTTCCATCTTGTTTGAAGGAAGCGGTGGTCAGGCCACTTCTGAAAAAAACCTTCCCGTAACCCTCTGGACATGAACAGCTATAGGCCAGTTTTCTTGCTATCTTTTTTGAGCAAGGTGATGGAGAGGGCTGTTGCTCTTCAGCTCCAAGCTGACTTGGAGGAAACCGATTATTTAGATCCATTTCAAACTGGCTTTAGGACAGGATATGGAGTGGAGACTGCCATGGTTGCCTTGGCTTATGACCTTTGTCTGGGCATCGACAGGGGTAATGTGTCCTTGTTGGTCCTACTGGAACTCTCAGCAGCCTTTGACACAATAGACCATGACATCCTCATGGAACACCTGAGAGAATTAGGAATCGGAGGCATTGCACTGCAATGGTTCTGCTCCTTCTTCTCAGGCAGATTCCAGGGGGTGATGCTCGGGGACAGTCGCTCTACAAGGAAAGAGCTTAACTGTCATCCCACAAGATGCCATCCTGTCCCCGATGCTATTCAATATATATATGAAGCTGCTGGGAGAGATTATCTGGAGACATGGGACAGGGTGTTATCAGTATGCTGATGACACCTAGATATATTTCTCCATGTCTCAGTCTACAGAGAACAGATGAGGCCAACAGACCATATTGGGAACTTAAGAGCAGGGTGGGCTAAGGATGCCTCCCCCCATTCCTCCCTCTCTCCCATTCTCTTATCTTTAGAATGGGAGGCAAGAAGACAAGGCAAGGAGATTTTATGGTACCCTGGGGGTCCCTTCAAACTCTTGGATCCTATGTATTCCTGTATGACAGAAGGGGGTTGGACTGGATGGCCCTTGGGAATCTCTTCCAACTTTAGGGTTCTATGTATTCCTTCATGGCCGAAGGAGGTTGGGCTGGATGGCCTTTCAAGTCTCCCAACACGAGGATCCTATGTATTCCTGCATTGCAGAAGGGGACTGGACTGGATGGCCCTTGTGGTCTCTTCCAACTCTATGATTCTATGATGACACCCAGATATATTTCTCCATGTCTTGGTCTTCAGCTTTGACTTCAGATGGCATCTCCCCTCTCAATGAATATCTTAAAGTGGTAATGGACTGGATGGGGAAAAACAGATTGAAACTGAATCCAGACAACAAAGAGATACTAATGGTAACGGCCCCAAAATCAGGTATTGGGACACAATCCCCAGTCCTAGACGAGGTCACTTTCTCCTCAAAGGACTGTGTTCGCAGTCTGGGGGTGCTCCTGGATCCGTCACTTCAGGTGACAGATCAGGTGAATGCGGTGGTCAGGAGGGCCTGTTATCAGCTTCTGCTGATACGCCAGCTGTGCCTTTTCCTGGAAGTTAGGGACCTTGAAAGCATGGTACATGCGCTGGTATCCTCTCGTCTCAATTTCTGCAATGCACTCTACATGGGGCTACCTTCGTGCCTAGTTTGGAAACTTCAATTGGTACAGAATATGGCAGCCAGGCTGGTCTCAGGTAAAACCAGAAAAGACCATATAACACCTATTTTAAGATCGCTCCACTGTCTGCCTATCAGTTTCCAGGTGCAGTACAAGGTATTGGTCATCACCTTTAAAGCCCTAAATGGCTGGAGTCCAACCTATCTTTGGGACTGCCTCCTTATGTATAATCCACCCCACACACTCAGGTTCTCTGGGAAGAATGTGTTGCAACCTATAAAAACTAAATTGTGTGCAACTACCCAGAGAACCTTTTCGGCTATCGTTCCCAGATTATGGAACAGCCTGCCAGATAAGATCCGTCACATCACCACCTTAAACAGCTTTTAGAAAGCTGTTAAGACCGGGTCTCTTCCGGCAGGCCTTTTCTGAGTAGAAAACTGGCCACCGAAAAAGTTAGCCTGACCCTCATTTCTGTTACAGTTATTTTAATTTATTTGTCATTTATTGTTAATCTGTTATTTTTAAGTATGCTTTAAAGTTTGATTGTTTAGTTGTATTTTAGGCGAGGGCTACTGGGTGACAGGATTGTTTGTTTTAACATGTAAGCCGCCCCGGTTGTATTATAGAGAGAGGCAGGATACAAATAATAATAATAATAATAATAATAATAATAATAATGGCTATCAGTGAGATGGCAGGATAGATTTATGCTTTGATTGTGTATTCCTGCATGGCAGGGGGATTGTCATTGATAGCCCTTCTGGTTTCTTCCAACTCTGTAATTCTATGATTAACAATAAAGCCACCTCCAAGATGTATATGTGTCAAACTTAGATAATGGGAGAGGTCAGTTTCAACCTCCCTTTCCCTCCACCTCCGATTACACAGAAGGAAGGATTTGCCTTTGCCTCCAATTTGGAGTTGTTAGTCAGATGCCTGAATTTTGATGTTTCTATCCTTAGTGAAGATGGTGAGGGGAGCGTATCTTTTTCAGGCTGCCCCCCCCCTCCTTCTGTCCTTATGGCTATTGGGAGATTTGCAAAGACCAGGAAATTTAAAATCCATTTGCATCTCACCAAGGACCCCTCTCTTGCAATCCAACATGCCTCCATTCCTATGAGGTCCCAGGCCTCTTTGTAGACAAAGGACGATAGATTCCTCAAGGAGTCTGCATGTTTTTGCATCAGGAACATTTTGGTAGGTGTTGAGGTAAAACATGCCAATCCAGTTCAAAAATTGTTTTACCTTGGTTGGAAGTCCCAATCCACTGGCTCACTCTTCAGGGTTTCCCTGTTGCCGCTACAATGTGGGATCTTGCCATCAGGAAACATAGCTGTGAAGTAGTCCATTGCTAAGAGTTGAAAAACTGCATTCTAAAATGACTGACTATGATTGCTATTTGGGGTCAGACTAGATAGCCACATGGGACTTTAAAAAGTTTTTTCTGCCTATTTCTTTTTAGCTAGACGCATGTAATGTTCCACACTAAGGACAAGGTTCACTCTGATAAGACTTCCTGTACTGTAAACTTTCTGTTTTGTAAACATTTTCCTGTACAGAAAACAATCTTTGCCCAAGTAAAAAGTACTGAATATTGTGAAACTAGTTACCCAAGGAGGAGGGGAGAGAAATGCTCTTTGTTTATGTGTGATCCATAGAGCCCAACCAACCCAACTCCTTCTGCCATGCAGGAATACATGGGATCCTAGTGATGGAAGAAAGGCCATCCAGCCCAACCCCCTTCTGCCATTCAGGAATACATAGAACCCTAAAGTTGGAAGGGACCTCCAAGGGCCATCCAGTCCAACCCCCTTCTGCCATGCAGGAATACATGGGATCCGAGTGTTGGAAGACCTGAAAGGCCATCCAGCCCAACCCCTTTCTGCCATGCAGGAATACATAGAACCCTAAAGTTGGAAGGGACCTCCAAGGGCCATCCAGCCCAACCTCCTTCTGCCATTCAGGAATATATAGGATCCAAGTGTTGGAAGACCTGAAAGGCCATCCAGTCCAACCCCCTTCTGCAGTGCAGGAATACATAGGTTCCTAGAGTTTGAAGGGACTGGTTTTTCCCCCTGCTTTGTCTTCCTGCTCTCCCATTCTAAAGATACTGGTTTCTCACATAATAGAAGGGGAGGAAGAATGGGGGGAGGGGGGGGAGACATCCTTACCACACTCTGCCCTTAGGTTCACAATGCCACTCAGGAATACATAGGATCCTAGACTTGTATGGGACCTCCCAAGGGTCATCCAGCCCAACCCCCTTCTGCCATTCAGGAATACATAGGATCCTAGTGGTGGAACATCTGAAAAGCAATTCAGCCCAACCAACTTCTGCCATACAGGAATACATAGGATCCTAGAATTGGAAGGGACACCCCTCCCCCAGAAATCCAGCCCAACCCTGTTCTGCCGTGCAAGAGTACACAAGATCCTAGTTTTGGAAGGGACCCCCAGGGCCATCCAGCCCAACCTCCTTCTGCCATGCAGAAATACATAGGACCCTAGAGGTGGAAGGGAGTCCCCCAGCCATCCAGCCCAACCCCTTCATGTTGTTGGAAGATCTGAAAGGCCATCCAGCCAAACCAACTTCTGCCATATAGAAATACATAGGATCCTAGAATGAGAAGGGACCCCCTCCCCCACCGGGCAATACAGCCCAACAATAAATAAGATCCTAGAGGTGGAAGGGTCATCCTGCCCAACTCCCTTCTGCCATGCAGGAATACATAGGATCGTAGAATTAGAAGGGATCACCTTCTAATCCTAGTGTTGGGAGACCTGAAAAGGCCATCCAGCCCAACCTCCTTTGGCCATGCAGGAATACATAGAGCCCTACAGTTGGAAGAGACCCCCAAGGGCCATCCAGGCCAACCTCCTTCTGCCATTCAGGAATACATAGGATCCAAGTGTTGGAAGACCTGAAAGGCCATCCAGTCCAACCCCTTCTGTCATACAGGAATACATAGGATCCAAGAGTTTGAAGGGACCCCCAGGGTACCATAAAATACTCTTGTCTTGTCTTCCCGCTTTCCCATTGTAAAGATACTGGTTTCTCACATAAGAGAATGGGGGGGGGGGGGGAGGAAGGGGGAGGCATCCTTAGCCCACGTTGCCCTTAGGTTCCCAATGTGGTCTGTTGGCCTCATGTGTTCCCAGGCCATTTCGGTACACTACAATATAAGAGGCTAAAAAGACTGCGGGAAAGGAGCAGCTCTGCACTGCCTGTTTGTTTGATGGGTTTGGGCCGTGACAACCGCACACTATGCCCCTAACCTAGCCTTTTCGCAGTGCAAAAAGAAGCTGCAGAAAGCATCTCCTTTTTTGCTCCGGGGATAGGGCACCTTTGGTGCTGTAGCGGCATTTTTTGAGCGTTTCTTTGGCACAGTGTGTGCAAATGCTGCACCGCAGGAACGCCTGAATACAGTGGCATGTTGGGAGTGGAGTTGGGGCGTGTGGTTGCCACATCCCCACTCTACCCTGATGCCAGCCTTTTTTGCCAGTCTGTTTTGCCTCTAAGACTCAATCCCAGGATCACCCAGGCAATATGGCTCCGTGGCTGTGCTGGATGAGGGTTCTGGAAGCTGTAGTCCAGCCAGGAAAAACCTACTACAGCTCCCATCAATGTAGATGACTGGGGTGGACAAAGTGAACCACTCCAGATACTGGACTGCAGCTCCCAGCATTCCTGGCCTACTAGAGGTTTCTTGCATCGATCTGTCTTTTGTTGTTGTGTGTTTACAACTGATTTCTGAATTATGGCAACCCTGAGGTGAAGTGATCACAGACTTTTCTTGCCAAGATTTGTTCAGAGGGGGTTGCATTTGCCCTATTCTGAGGCTGAGATGGTGTTACTTGCCCAAGGTCACTCAGTAGGTTTTCATGAACAAGCAGGAATTTGAAACCCCTTTCAAGAGGTTGCTGTGTAGTCCAACACTGAAAACTACCAAACCACCATCACTTCCCCAGTAAATATATATATATAAAAATATATATAAAAAGGGTTTGTAGTAAGCGCAGGAACTTAAGGTGAAATTTTTATCATTCATTCCTTTTCCTGAATCTTCAAAAAGGTTTGTGTGTAACACACAAACCTTTTTGAAGATTCAGGAAAAGGAATGAATGATAAAAATTTCACCTTAAGTTCCTGCGCTTAGCCCGACCCTCTATTCAAATTCAATGGAGGCTACTGTCAGAACAGAATAAGGAGAAACAGAATGGTTCCCAATTGGCAAAGGGGTCAGACAAAGCTGTATCCTTTTACCTTATCTGTTCAACCTGTATGCAGATCACATTATAAGAAAAGCAGGCTTGGACATGGAAGAGGGAGGAAGGAAAATAGGAGGAAGGAAAATCAACCATTGAAGATACGCAGATGACACTAGCAGAAAACCTCACAGACCTGGAATATCTACTAAGGAAGATCAAAGAAGAAAGTGCAAAGGCTTAATGCTGAAGATAAAGAAAACAAAAATAATGACTACTGAGGCCATTTTAACTGTCCTTTAACAAGTTCAATCTAGAGACAATGAAGAAACAGAAACAGTAAAAGAATACCCATACCTTGGATCAAACATTGATAGAAATGGGGACTGAAGTCAGGAAATTAGAAGAAGACTAAGAATGGGGAAGGTGGCTATGAAACAACTAGAAAAGATCCTAAAATGCAAAGATATACACCTCAGCACAGTTCACCCAACTCCTCCCCCTCAAAAAACCCTTTCCTTTCCCAACGCCCTCCATCTGCCATTCTCTCTCCAACCTCCATCTTCTTTTTCTGCTTTTTTTCTGGCATTGTGATATCAGGGACTTTGGGTGGGAAATGTTGTAGGGTTTTGGTGTGGCATAATGGTTTGCGCTTTGGCCTAGGACTCTGGAGAGCAGGGTTTATTCGGCCATGTATACTCACTGGGTGACCTTGGGCAAGTCACACTCTCTCAGCCTCAGTGGATGG
>CM034703.1:332776511-332787092 GCA_020142125.1 Phrynosoma platyrhinos
CATTTTTAATATATGTAATTTATTTAAGGATTGTGTTTTTGGTTGTAACCTGCCTTGAGCTGTGAGAAGAGGTGAGTAAGAATTATTATTATTATTATTATTATTATTATTATTATTATTATTATTATATTACCTGTGAAAATCATGCAATTGACATTAAAACGAGATTAAAATGAGATTAACACAAGAGCCATTATCCCGTTAATAACCAGGGAATAAACAGAAAAATGTCATTCACAGGACTATCCCATGAATGATTTGCTGCTGTTTCTTGCCTGGTTATTCACAGGATAATGGCCCTTTAATCATATTTCACCTTGACGTTGTGTGAAAACCATTAGCACAATTGCGGGATTATGACGGTTTAATCACAGTTTATACTTGCAGTTGTCCCCCGTGTGATAAACTTGAGTCTCTGGAGGAGCAGAAAACAAGGGAATTAAAAGCACTCAAGTGTTCAGCTGAGAGAAGGCAGGCCAGCTCCATTGGGCCTAGTCTGAAAAGAAGAAGGCCCTCTCTCCATCGACCATCTGAAGGGAGAGAAGGTAGGCTGGCTCCATCAGGCCTAGTCTAAAGAGAAGAAGGCCCTCCATCTGCCATCATCTGGAGGGAGAGAAGGTAGGCCGGCTCCATCGGGCTTAGCTGGAAAAGAAGAAGGCCTTCCCCACATCCACCATCATCTGGAGGGAGAGAAGGCAGGCCGGCTCCATCGGGCCTAGTCTGAAAAGAAGAAGGCCCTCTCTCCATCCACCATCATCAGGAGGGAGAGAAGGTAGGCCAGCTCCATTGGGCCTAGCCGGAAAAGAAGAAGGCCCTCCTTCCATCCACCATCATCAGGAGAGAGAGAAGGCAGGCCGGCTCCATCGGGCCTAGCCAGAAAAGAAGACCCTCCCTCCATGGGAGGTACTGTATTACTGTTATTGTTGTAATGTATGTTTTTAATCTGTATCTTATATTTGTAAGCCACCTTAATTGCTTAGGCAACAGATGGGATATAAGAAATAAATTATTATTATTATTATTATTATTATTATTATTATTCAGCTGTGGTCAGATCCCGCCTGGTCTGGGTTGTGGAGCCAGCAGTTCAGAGTCCAGCCATCCAGGGCAAGAGGACCAAAGACGGCAGCTCCTCCCTAGTGGAGTTGGGGAGCTAAGGAGGGCAGGGAGGAGAAAAGAGCAGATTTGGGGTTCAGGCAGTAAGGTTCAGATTGGAGGAGCTTCAGTGGATGGTGGGGGAAGAGGTTCATTAGCTCTCTCTCTACATTATAGTGCCCTATAGATGTGATTCACTTCTCATTCTGGCTGTTGGCACTCCTGGCCTGGACTGATGGGAACAGCAGTCCAAAACCAACAAGGGAAGGCTTGGACATTTAATCAGACTGTCACTCTAACTGTTAGCACTCTTGGCTGGGGCTCATGGGAACTGGGGTACACACCTAGCAGTGGAGGACATTTACTTGGCTTCCTACTCTGGGTGTTGGCACTCCTGGCTGGGGCTGATGGGAACAGCAGTCCAAAACCAACAAGGGAGAGCTTGGACAGCTAATCAGACTGCCGCTCTAACTGTCAGCACTCCTGACTGGGGCTGATGGGAACTGGGGTACAAACCTAGCAGTGGAGGACATTTACTTGGCTTCCTACTCTGGGTGTTGGCACTCCTGGCTGGGGCTGATGGGAACGGTAGTCCAAAACCAACAAGGGAGGGCTTGGACAGCTAATCAGACTGCCACTCTAACTGTTAGCACTCCTGGCTGGGGCTGATGGGAATCACAATCCATACACAGCAAGGGAGGGGTTGGATCTCTAGAGGGGCTTCCACTCTGGCAGGTGGCATTCCTGGCTGAGGCTGATGGGACCTGGAGTGTAAAACTAGAAATGGAAAGAGGACAGGGAGCATGTGGAAAGCTGGTTGAGTTGCCAATGGCAGCTGGCACATGGGGGGCTAATAGAATTTTTAGTCCAAAACCAGGCAAGAAATGGGAGGTTAGGAGGGACTGATCCATTCCGGTGGTGCTTCTGCATCTCCCACAGCAGGACCCCCTTTTTCTGCTCAGCCATGGGGCCTCCCCGCCTTCTGCTCATGAAACACAAGCCTCCCCCCCAGCATATGTTCCATTTTCCCCAGCAGCTGCTTCAAGACTCCCCTTGGAGGCTGCCCAGCAGGGAAGGAAGGAAAGAAGGGGTCAAGGGGGTTGCACAGTCCCCCTTGGCAAGGGAAGGTGGAGATGGGGGGCTCTGCCAGGATGAGGGTTTCTAGAATGGGGGCCTGTGGAAGCAGATGGGATGTGTGAGATGGGGTCCAGAGAAGGAGCCTGGATGGAGGGTTATGGGGTGGAGAGACTGAAGAAGGGAAGCCCCTTCCACCACCACTGCTCCCCCCTCTCCAGTTCTCATAGGGGATCCATGCTGGTGGGGTGGTGTAGAGGAAACTTTCCTGGTAAAACAGTGTGGCCTAGTAGGAAAAGCTGACCTTCCTTTTTTTTCTTTTTTCTTTTTTTTAGGCTGGGGGCTATTGCAGAATGAAGAGCACTAAGCTCCTGCACTGGAAAGAAAAAAAATCACTTTCTGCTATGTGAGGAAATGAAACTGTGTGTGCGAAATTATTTAAGGTCCATTTGCCTTCCTCTTGAAAGAAGGACCACTCTGATTCCCAGAGAGACTGCTTTTCCATCATCCTCCATCTTGCCTTCCTTGGTCTGAATTCAAGAGATCCATTCCTCTTTTCTAGATTAAAGACACAGCCACCACCTCCTCAAAGGAGTCCAGGAGCTAAAAGGGAGAACAAGAAGACTTTTCTATGGAAGAATAATCTTTGCTGCATACATACAGTGGGGTTACTTGGGTTGGTGTCATCCATGTAAGTGATGGCGTCACACAAAACCCTTCCTGGCTGACAAGGTGTGAACTGTGTGTATACCAGGCAGCCCAGTTTGTTCTGGCAGCAGTCTGTTCTGTGGCTTTCTTCGGAATAGAAATATAGTACCAGCACCTAAGGCTGAGGCAGCATGGAGGAGTGGTTTGAGCATTGGACTATAACTCTAAAGACCAGGGTTTAAATCCCAGTCCAGCCATGTAATCTCACTGGGTGACCCTGGGCAAGTCACACTCTCTCAGCATCAGAAATTGGCAATGGCAAACCCCCCTCTGCAAACCCCTGATTTTGAGCATTACTAAGAAGCGTGAATTTATTTACACACACGTGTATTTAACTTTGATTTTGTCATGGCCCACATTTTCCTTGAAGTTCCTACAAGGTGCCTTGTCCTCCTTTGCAGAGAGGACATCTGGTCTCTCTGGAAGGGCTTGACCTCAGAAGTTTTTGGCAGACTTTTCTTTAAGGTGGTGGGCAACTTGAGGGGACACGCTGGCAAAGCGGGAAACTATTTGGCTCTTGGCTCCTCCAGCTTCCCTTTTGTGCCCTTTTTACTGGTCAAAAAAGAGGGAGAATCCTCTCTCCAACATTAACAATTCACCTTTTGGAACAATAGGACAGTAATAGAAGCCAAATTCTTTTCTCTTCACTCCCCCCCCCCCCAGTTTTGTTCAATCTGGATGAAGTTAACAGCCGATAGTCCTGTTCACTTCCAATAATTGTGTTTAACATAGCTGCAGTGGAAGTTGCAAATTGTGTTTAATTCTTTGCTTGATAAGGATCCCTTTTTCTCTCATAAAGAAGGGATAATGCAGATAATAGAATGCAAAATCAGACTGGCAGCATTTAAGGATGACAAAATCCCGGTAGCTTACTTGTCTTCTTGTTAAAAAAGTCAACAGCGACACTTGTAGCCCCAAAGGCGTTCGTCTGAGGCCTGGCTCTCTCAGCTCCCTCTGCTTCTACTTAATCTGCCTCCAATGTCCACCCTCCGGTTTCCATCAGAGGAAAAAGTTCTTTCAAAGCGGGTAACAAGCCTCTGTGAGAGTCCCCTTGAACTCCCTGTGCCAAGGGAGTATTGCCCCCAAGATTGGCTGTTGTTAATACAAAGAAGAGGTTAAAAACCTCAAAGCAACATTATTTTGAAGTACCATGGTTGCCCTGGAACAGGGGTAGGCAACCTTTCCCCTTTAAGGACCGAGGGACTTCAGCTCCCAGAAGCCTCAGCCATGTTGGCCAATAGTCCCATGTTGGCCAATAGCTCCTGAGATTCTGGGAGCTGAAGTCTCTCGGCCTTTCAAGGGGAAAGGTTGCCTACCCCTGCCCTGGAAGCGTAAAAGCGGGGTATTGTGGAATGTTTTAATCATTTAATTACTATGATTTTATTCTGTTTTAATTGTTAATGGATTTTAATCATGTTATTTGTTTAATAATGTTTTTTTGGGGGGGGGAATTGTGTTTTTTATTGTAATTGCGTTTTATGTTGTAAGCCGCCCTGATTGGGCAACCATTGGGCGGTATATAAATAAATTTTATTATTATTATTAAAACGAAAGGTTTTGGTGGAACCTCACCAAAACACTCCTCGTGCCTCCATTCACCGACCGGAAGTCCTACTGCTGCTTTGCCTACTGAGGAAGGCTGGTGGGAGGTGTTCTTGTAGCCTCCGCTTGGCTCTGCCTCTTGCTTGCTCTACTGTTGTTTTGCCTGCTCATGAACTTCTGTTTTCAAGCAGTATAGTCCCAGAAGATAAAGTTATATTTTTTGTTGTTAACTACCCTCAAGTCTATCCCAACGCATGGTGACCCTGTGGATGAGACATCTCCAAGACTCCCTGTTTTCCACTGCTCTGCTTTGGTCCTACAAGCTCATGCTTGGGAGCCCCTTAGTAGAGTCCATCCATCTTAACCTACCCCACAGAGTTGCTGTTAGGACAAAAAGGGAATCTTTACATGCATGCCAAAAACTGTTTACTTCCCTCATCAGGGCAATCATGAGAAAGAAAAAGCTGCTAGTTTTAAAGTGGAGGAAAAGCAGCTAGCAAGGGGTGTACCATACACTCCATGTGTTTATAAGATGATTCCTTCCTTTTCCCTTTCCCTCTCTCCTCCTCCCTCTTCCATTCTAAAGATACTAAGATTCTCCCAGAAGAGAATTGGGTGGGTGGGAAGGAGTTGGTGGTGGGTAGACTATTTATCTGTTTTGATTTGTTTATGCAGTTTGGTGAGTGGAAGGGAGCAGTAAACTGTCAGTGTGTGGATGATGGGTGTTGCAGTGATGTTCTTAGACACCTAGCAGAATCTGTAGAACAAGCTAGCTGCTATGATCCACAGCCACTTTGTATCTCTTATCATCACCTAGCTTAGCTTCTCTTCTCCAGGCAATCCTGTCTTCCTCAGTCAAGAAGACACATGGCAAAGTCCAAAAGTGTAGTTTTATTAATGCATATAAAAGAAAATAAGACAACTAAGTAAAATCCATTGTGATGAACTTTTCTAGTTCAGCCATGAGAGATTACATCTTTAGCAGATCCAAAAGCATAGGATCCCAACTTGTTGTAGTTAAAAGTTAAGAAGGAACAGATCCATGTTTCCAGATCCAGAAGTTACATTGTAAAAGCAGTATAAGCATACTCATAAACTAAAAGCCAAAAACTAACTCTATAGTTAAAACCACTGCCAAACACACACGCACACACAGAGTTTGGAAATATAAACAAACTTAAACAAAGGATCCCCTTGGCTCTTCCCATACTCCACCTTCTGTGTGTTACCCTTATGCTGATTGGATAATGTCTGTATGGTGTGTATTAACCTAGTCTCTTGCTGTCTATCATCCCCCAAGTGACTGCTTTTCTCACGAGCTCAGATGTTGATGTACTATCTGTTTCCCAGCTAAAACTGTAATTGTAATGACTTCTTGCCCACCTCTTGTTGAGTTCTGTTTACCACTTAAACCTTTCTCATGGAAAACTCCATACATCTTGTACATTTCCATCACTCTATACATGACTTGACATAAACAGCTTTGGAATTTGCAGTGTTTCACACACACTCAAGCAAAGTAAAGAAGGATTGAACCTGGTTTTGGGGATAGTATTCACCTAAGGAGATAATATGACTTGGACTGGAGACAGTCCCATTTATGTGAGCTCTACTGACACTTTGGAGCTTTAGTGGGGTGGCGAGGGATGATCATGATGCATTCCTGATGTTGGTGGACTGGTTATTACCAGCGTACCTAAAACCAGCATGCCCAGTGTGGGGTTTTTTAGATTAACTTTTCCAAGCAGGTATTGGTGGAAACTTTGTGGTACCTTCCAGCTGGACTACAACTCTCATCATCCTGAATCAGCAAGCTGATGAAGGATGAAGGGAGGTGTAGTTCAAGGTCCCTGTACTGTGGAGCCAGTAGGGTACAGTGGTTTGATTATTAGACTATGACCCTGGAGACCAGGGTTTTATTCCCAGCTGAGCCATGAAATCCACTGAGTAACCTTGGGCAAATCCCATGCTCTCAGCCTCAGGGGAAAGCAAAGGCAAAACTCCTCTGAACTAATTTTACCAAGAAAACCGCATGATAGGAAGAAAACTGCATGATAGGGTTGCCATAAGGTAGAAGCAACTTGAAGGCACACAGCAATAATGGGGGGACATGGTCTTGGGTGTTTTCCTTTCCTCTCTTTCCTCATCCTCCATCCATCCATCCTCAGGCCTCCCTGTCTCTCCAGTCTTAACAACCAAGCCACTTGTGTTTAGGATGTTGTGATGACAAGAGGCTTAAGGAACCAATGGCTGCAAAAACCACCTTGGAGACACATTTGGCCCTTGGATCAGATATGGCCCACCTGGCTCCAGGGTCTGCTGAGATTGTTTTCTGTGTGTGTGTGTGTGCATGTATGCCTTCCAGCTACCTGTCAATTTATGGTAACTGCATTTCTTACGCAAGGAATACCCAGAGGTGGTTTTGCCCATCTGACTCTCCTCTTTCCCCAAATGCATTGTTGTAAAATATTACTTTGAAAAGTAGCATGTTATTTACTACACATTAGTGTTTTTTTTAAAAAAAAGTAATATGGGTACATTATTTGCCCTGAAATGTAATAAGTATTACAATATTTTGTTGTTGTTTTAATTAAATATTCCTTCTGCTCTAAAGCTCCCAGATTGTCATTGCCAGAAGGTGTCACTTATTCCCTGGTTGCAAGGCAACCTGCTAAAATTCCCTCTTCTACACAATCATTAAACATGTTGGAACGCCCTCTGGTTTTCATCAGGTAACCCTAAGTCTGTTTTCATCTGTTAACCCTAATTTTCAGCTAAATTCAGAGAAAACAATGATGATTGAATAGGTGGCAGTGGTTCCATTGCTTGTGTTAAGAGTGAAGTTCTAGTTGCTGCAACCCATGAAGCCCACATGACAGCCCGTAACTGGCCCTAGTGTGGAATGTGCTTCCAAAGCTGTTTTTGCAGCCAATTGTTCCTCCAGTCCAGGGGTAGGCAACCTTTCTCCTTTAAGGGCTGAGGGACTTCAACTCCCAGAACCCCAGGAGCTATTGATCAACATGGGACTATTGGCCAACATGGCTGAGGCTTCTGGGAGCTGAAGTCCCTCGGCCCTTAAAGGGGAAAAGTTGCCCACCCCTGCTCCAGCCTGTTGCAACCTCTCAGCCTATCAGCACCACAATTCAAAAAGGATTCTGACATGTTGGAGCATGTCCAAAGGAGGGTGACCAAAATGGTGAAGGGTCTGGAAACCAGGCCTTATGAAGAAAGACTTAGGGAGCTGGGTATGTTTAGTCTGGAAAACAGACAGTTAAGAGATGATATGATAGCCCTGTTTAAATATTTGAAGGGGTGTCCCTTTGATGATGGAGCAAGCTTGTTTTCTACTGCTCCAGAGACTAGAACATGGAATAATGGATGCAAGCTACAGGAAAAGAGATTCCACCTGAACATTAGGAAGAACTTCCTGACAGTGAGAGCTGTTCGACAGTGGAACACACTCCCTTGGAGTGTAGTGTGGTGGAGTCTCCTTCTTTGGAGGTCTTTAAACAGAGGCTGGATGCCCATCTGTAAGGGATGCATTGATCATGAGTTCCTGCCTAGCAGGGGGTTGAACTGGATGGCCCTTGTGGTCTCTTCCAACCCTATGATTCTATGATTCAATAATGCATGACTGCATATATAACATCTAGAAGGAATACTATAACATGCTAAGTAACAGAAAAACAAAAAATCATACAAAAAGTGAGTTCCAACTAACTAGGCAGGAAATTGGAGATATACAAGATATAAGATTGTTTTTGTTGTTGTTCTGTGCTTTCAAGTTGTTTCCAAGTTATGGTGACCCTAAGGCAATCCTATCACAGGGTTTTCTGGGGCTTAGAGGATGTGAGTTGCCCATTCTCCAGAGTCCTAGTCAAACTACTACACAACACTGGCTCTTAGGATTTAAAATATACAATATTAATGTGTACAATATCAAGTAATGAACTTATGATGAAACAAAATAGGAAACAAGGTTCAATATGACATTGTGTACTTTATTTATTAAGAAATGTTATACACAAACAATGTAAATGCAGCACGTATATTGTATAGCTGTAAACTGTTGATGAATGCCAGCATTTTTCAATGCTGAAAAAAGGAACAGTGTAAGTCAGCTAAGAAAATTAAGAAAAAAAGACTAATGTTTCCCTTATAAAATATTGTTCCCAAGTGTCTAACAAAATCCAATGCTTTTGGCTTCAAACTCTTTCAAAAATGGTCTGTTTTGGCCAGTTGCATTCTGTTATGGCTTTTGCCCAGTGCCCTACAACAGACTGATGTTTGCGTTACTGCAGGAAGGAGGCAACCAACAATAAGAGCAGCTCGTCCTTCCACACTCTTTTTCCGGTTATGGGGGCTTAGCAAAAAGAGAGAGAGAATCACCAGAGGAAAAAGAGGCCAAGACAATCTTCACACTCAACTGTGGCTGCTGATTAACCTCAATCCCTTTCTAATCTGGCACCCTCTTTCCTTTGCCCCTCAGTCTTCTGCACCAAACTGGCTATTTTGCACAAGACTGAAGGTTGAAACACAGGCTATGCATGATATATACCAGTGCAGGCTTCCCACCTGGAACAAAAACAATAATAATGGTGTTTCCAACAACAACAACAACAACAGAATACCTCAACAAGTAACCATCTGGGGAGCCCATAAATGCCCCCTGTCTGCCTGCCCCTCAGGAGAGGATCAAAGCCAAAAAGCAAGCTATTTAAAATTACAAGCTTTGAAGCAGACACAGAATCATATGAGATTTTAATAGGTCTTTTGAAAAACCAAAAGTACAAAGTCAAAATGCTGGTATTTCTATGTTTTCTCTTTAATGTAGACTTCTTCATGCCTGAAAAGTTGTGAATGTTCAGAAAATGTTTCCCACAGTCCTGTGGTCTGTATAGTTTGTCTCCTGTATGGATTCCCTCAAGGTGTGAATTTTGAAGAAAATATTTCAAATATAACAACTGAATGATTTCTCTCCTCTGATGCTTCCAAAGATATGAGGTTTGAGCAAGAAATTTTCTCATCATTGGCAGTTATATAGTTTCTCTTGTGTGTGGACTCTCAAATGAGTCTGAAGTTGTGACTTGCGAGCAAAACATTTTCCACACTGCTGGCATTTGTGTGGTTTCTCTCCTGTGTGGACTCTCTGATGTTTCACAAGGTCTGACCTCTGAGCAAAACTTTTCCCACACTGCTGGCACGTGTATGGTTTCTCTCCTGTGTGGATTCTCTCATGATTCAAAATATGTGACTTCCGAGAAAAGCATTTCCCACATTGCTGGCATCTGTATGGTTTCTCTCCTATGTGGACACTCCGATGATGCTTTACAAGGGATGACTTCTCAGTAAAACATTTCCCACATTGCTGACATGTGTATGGTTTCTCTCCTGTGTGGACTTTCTGATGGGCCACAAGGTTTGACCTCTGAGTAAAGCATTTCCCACACTGCTGGCATTTTTCTGTTTTCTCTCCTGAGTGGACTTTCTGATGTCTCACAAGATGACACTTGTGAGCAAAGCATTTCCCACACAGCTGGCATGCGTATGGTTTCTCTCCTGAGTGGACTCTCTCATGATACAAAATATATGACTTCCGAGAAAAGCATTTACCACACTGCTGGCATGTGTATGGTTTCTCTCCTGTATGGACTCTCTGATGTTTCTCAAGCAGTGACTTCTGAGCAAAACATTTTTGACACTCCTGGCATTTGTATGGTTTCTCTCCTGTATGGACGCTTTGATGTTTTTCAAGCAGTGACTTCTGAGCAAAGCATTTTTTACACTCCTGGCATTTGTATGATATCTCCCCTTTGTGGACTTTCTGATGCATCACAAGGTATGACTTCTGAGCAAAACATTTTCCACACTGCTGGCACGCGTATGGTTTCTCTCCTGTGTGGACTGTCTGGTGTCTCAAAAGATGTGATGTCTGAGAAAAGCATTTCCCACACTGCTGGCATATGTATGGTGTCTCTCCTGTGTGGACTCTCTGATGTATCACAAGGGCTGGTTTCTGAGCAAAACATTTCTCACACTCCTGGCATTTGTATGGTTTCTCTCCTGTGTGGACTCTCTGATGTATCACAAAAGTTGACCGACGCGCAAAACATTTTTCACACTGCTGGCATCTGTATGGTTTCTCTCCTGTATGGAGTCTCT
>CM034703.1:332826798-332838428 GCA_020142125.1 Phrynosoma platyrhinos
GAAGGTAATGTTTAAAGGGGGGGGGGCAATACAAAAAGTAGGCAGAGAGCTTATTGTGAAAGGAATGCAAATTGGACCCTAAATATTTTCACTTCCTCCTAATTTTCTTCCCTTGCTTAGCAAAAAGTGATTTATTTTTTTTCAGGTGGTTCCCTTGCTCTGTTCCCTATGTTTCATTCTCAGCTTCCTTTCTTCAGGCCTCCCCATCCATACTCCCTCCTATCAGTCACTCCAAACCACTCACCCCCAAAGCCAGGGCACTCAAGGGAGAAAATGTTTCTTGGTTTGCTCTCCTCTGGGGTGTCTCTCTCTGTCTGCCATCATCACCCCCCATCTTGCTCCCTGACCTTTTTCTCCTGCCTCCTCCAGCTTTCCCCTTCTGAAAATGGGAAAAGAGGACATGTTTCTGTCCTTTCTCCACATTAACATTTCCTCCCAAGCTGAGCTTGCTGTTTATTTAACTCTTGGAGGACAAAGAGAGACTGAAGGTGATACTTTCTCTGCCTATCTTCTCTCCCCCCCCCCTTTATGCCTGCAAACCTCATTATTTTTATTGCTGGCATGACCTGGCAAGAGGATACGCATATAAAAACACTTTGGTTGGCACCTAGTTCCCTTCCAAAGGAGGCTTAGAGACAGTAATGCCTTTTGGGGAGGCGTGTCTATAAATATCTATGGATCTTTTGAGCTAAAAGTAGACCAACTCTGGTGCTGAAGCTCTTTTCACAATTCTTGCCCTAGGCAAACTCTGAAACCTGTAGGGAGGAGGCCTCTGCTTCTGTTTTCTTCATTGCATACAGTTTATTTTCTTTGCCTTTGGGTAAATGTCCCGTGGTCCTCCAGATGTTGATGAACTGCAACTCCCACCAGCCTCTTGGGTAGCATAACAAATAAGTGCTGGGTGCTGGGAATTGTAGTCTGCCAACATGTAGATGGTTACAGGATTCCCACACCAGCCTGAGGGCTAAATTTTATGCATAATCCTGCTGGCATGGGGAGATGATTAAGTTTAGTTTTTTCCTGAAAAAGAAGGAACCCACAGAAGAGCTTTCTGATCCCGTTTAATGCTGCCATGTTGTCTTCCTCCTTGGGCAACCCTGTGAGTGAATGACCTCCGAGAGACCCTGTTGTTAACAGGTTCAAAAAAAGCAGCTTTATTTATATACCGCTTCATATCGCGCTATGGGATGTCTAAGCAGTTTACAACTGTGAGCTGATTGCCCCCCAACAAGTTGGGTACTCATTTTAGCAACCTCGGAAGAATGCAGGCCTGAGTTCTTGCAAGCTCAGTATTTTGACTTCTTTGAGTCAATCCAGCTGTAGTTCATTCTTTCCTTTCCCTTCTGCCTTCCACTTTACTAACCATCACCGTCTTTTCCAGTGAATCATATCATCTCATGATGTGTCTAAATACGACAGCTTCAATTTAGTTATTCTGTCTTTTAGGGAAAGTTCAGACTTGATTTACTTTCAGAATGTGTGAGCATGTGAAACAGCTTCCTTTGTACCTTCTGCAGGTGGTCAGAGGTCCATGGTAGGCCTGCCTGGTCTCCAAACAGGTAGAGGAGAGTCTCCATTGGATTCCCCCTCCATGGAAGAAACTGCTGGAAAGAAGCCCTTGGACCAGGTTAGCCTTCACCACCACCTCCTTTGCAATGGAGCCATTGGGAGGGTTCTCCAACAGAGGGTCCCAAATGGTTGATACCAAGGACATAGGAATTTGCTCCTCCTAGAGTGTTGTTCGATACTTCCTCCAATGAATTGGATCCTTGGTTTGTCAGTCTGGGATATGAGGGTGGCCAGATGCCATCCTCTGTACTGCAGTGGCTCAGTTGATCAGTGTTTCCTGCCATTTTATCCTTCCTTTCTCCCCACCCAGCAAATCAAGGCTGAGGTGATGGAACTGGGCTTCAGAGCTCCTCTGCTTTGTCCACAGAGCTTGCTCTATTCCTGTGTTAACATTAAATCCATGTTTTTTTGTGGGGTAATTTAAGTTTTCTAAAGCTTCAGCCTTTAGTATGGAAACAAAAATATTTAAATATCAAAAATGTCAAAGCCAAGCCTGTTGGGGTCTAGCTTTAAAATGATCAGAGTAGCCAGAAATGTGTTCTTGTCTAACTATGCTTTCCTAAGAACTGAGATCAACTCCAAAAAACAACAAACACGTAGTTTGTAGTTTAAAACAAAAGTTTACTAATGGCTTTAATATATATTTACATAGAAGCTATATCCTAATCTAGCTAGTGATAAGCTCAGGTAAAAGAAATATTTATCTCACCATCTTTCCAAAAAAAGTTGAGATCAGGTAGATGGAAATACAGCAGCTCATTTGAAAATCTTTGAGACAGTATCTGTTAGTCCCAAAGGGGGAATGACTTAAGTCACATGGTTAGTTTGAAAGAGAGAGGAGGGAGGAGTTTCCATGCAGGAAATCCCTATCTGTCAGGGGGAAAGAGAATACAAAAATCATCCAACACTTTTAGGCATGATTGATGCCCCCACTTTGGTGATGAGTGGCAGCTGACTCAGGTCACTGGCTTTGAGACCGATGAGATAGCAATTTCTAATTGTTTAATTAGTTGTTCTTAGGGGTTTTTTATTCCAGGAATGGGAAGAGATCCTTGTGATGTTCTCTGCTTATCTGCCAAAATAGTTCCACTTGTGAGCCAACTGGAATTAAAAGAAGTGTACATCCAAAGCATCTGCATGACGCAAGATTGGGCAAGGCTGCCCTAGATGCATGCAAGTTAGTAGTTGCTGTTAGGAAGACATATATGGGAAAACTCTCATGTGCTATATAAAATCTCCTTCTCCATGAGAAAGCTAGTTCATCAGGGAGTTGGTTTGTTATTTTGTCTTCTCCCTAATGCATTATTCTTCACGATACAGGGAATTAATAAATTTTATATCCCTATGTTAGCATTAAAGTAATTACTTTTAGGCAGGATTTGTGCCACCACTTTGGTGGAGGGAGGCAGATGATTCAGGTAAGTGGTCTTGAACCATCATGAAAGGCAGTAATTATTATTCTTTTATTTTAACTGCCAGGGATGGAACGAGAACCTTGTGATATCCTCTGCCTGGACACAATTCATCTAATGTGTCCAGAAAGCTGGAAATATCAGGAATAAAATTCCAAAATATCGGCAGAACACTAGATTGGTTAAGGCTGCCCTGGGAATATTCCAGCTAGTAATGCAGATTGGGAGGATCTATGTGGAAAATCTCCCACATTTTAAAACAGGATTTCCTTCACAGGAGAAAGCTAGCTCACCAGGGAACCAGGTTGTAACCTTTTTTCTCTTCCTAATATGCTGTTCTTCAATATAAAAGGAATTAAAAGACATGGGGGAATATTTTAAAGTATCTGTCTTTATTCTAAAGCGATCAAACCCTGTTGGGGAGGCACCATGTGTTTTCCCCAACATCTGATCAGTTTCTCTTTGGTTGAGGACTATTTTCTCTTGCAGGTGACCTTTGAAGATGTGGCTGTGTATTTCACAAAGGAGGAATGGAACTTGCTGGATGAGAACCAAAGATCTTTGTACTGGGATGTCATGATAGAAAACTATGAGAATGTGTCCTCCCTGGGTAAGGAATCTGAATCCATTGCCTTTTTTATGAAGGTTCCTTTCATAGTGCTTTGATTCTACTTTAATTGTCATGGCAGCATCCTGTGGAATTTTGGGATTTGTAGTTTAGTGAGGCACTAGATCCCTCCAGTTGAGAATTCTCAATACTCATTCTTAAACTGCCAGTTTTGGATTTCATAGGAAGAAATCATGGCAGTTAATGCTTTTCACCCCCTAATGTCCATCAACACATTTCTAAGCATTTTTTCTAAGTTTTTTGGTCCCTCTTTTAGTCCTTCTAGGCTCTGGACAGGCTTCCAACATCCTCTTGGGAAGAAGGCCTCCCCTGGCCCTAAACTGGTTCAGAGATGGCCTAACAGTGGGAAAATTGCCCCCACTTTCCCTAAGGGAGGTCGGGGGATATTTAGAAGCAAAACATTTTCCTTCTTCTCTGGTGGTACAATGGGGGGATGCCCAGTGGGATCCCTGGGGGAGGGGGTCGTGTCTCCCCCCCATCCTCAAAAGTTGCCCATCCCTTTCTTAGGGGTTTTCTGAAGCATTATCCTCAGCCATGAAGCTCTTGAATGACTTCCTCAGTACAGCCAGCCCTCTTGCATAGTCTTTCTTATTTATATTTATATATATATTATCCTACCTTTCTCCCCAAATGAGACTTAAAGTGGCTCACAATAAAGCTTCTCCTTTCTGCTTCTGTCACTGATAGGCAACAACAACAACAATTTCTTACCTGCTTCTCCTTATGGATCGAGACAATCAACTGGGTAGGCCTGCTGGAAGAGATTAGTCTTCAATGCTGTTTTTAGTTCAGACAGCGTATCCAGTTCTTCAGTCTCTTCTGGCAGGTCATCCCACAGTTTAGGGGGAAAGTCCTCTGACTGATAATTACCAACCTAGTCCTTGGTGACTGGAGTAAATATCTGCTGGAGGACCTAAGTTTATGAGCCAGAGGAGTTGATCCTGTAGTAACCTGGACCCAAACCATGTAGGACTTTAAAGGTAATAACCAACTGTTTGTACCTTGCCTAGAAACTGATTGGCAGCCTGTGGAGTGATTTTAATATTGGTGTTATACGATTACTCATGGATATCCCACTAATCAATCTGGTTGCTGTGTTCTGAACTAATTGAAGTTTCTGAACTTGATACAGCTCTGAGAGCCTTTTTGGCTGAAGAGAGGGGTATAAATACTCCAAATAAATAAACAAACAAAAGTCCAGCCTTGATAATACCAGCATGTGCACTACCATCTTTAGGTCCTCCAGCTCTAGGAGGGGTGCAGCTGGCACAATAGCTGAAGCTGATAGTAAGCACTCCTGGCCATCACATCTGTCTGAGCTGTCATTTGGAGCAACGGATCTAGAAGTAGCCCCAAGATGTGAACATAGTTTTTCAGGGAGAGTATAACCCCATCCAGGACTAGTTGACACACCTCCAAACCCAGGTTACGACCTTACAGCAAACACTTCTGTCTTGTCTGGATTCAGCAATTTATTTTTCTCACTCTATCCAGCCCATTACCTCCTCCAGGCATTCATTCAGAGAGGACACAATATCTTTACCTGAGCTATATCTGAAGGCATGGAGAAATATATTTGGGCAGTGGCATCCCCAGCTCAGGTGTCACTCGGTGTGTGTGTGTGTCAAAATGGCAGGCCCTCCCAAGGGTATTGCTGAGATAGGAGGGCCACATGTGTGCCTTTGCAGGCTGCTCTGTCCAGGGCTTCCTATCCAGGGAGAAAGCCCAGGACAATTCTGCTGTCACTCCTGTTCCAGCTGCCTTCCAAGTCCAGCGTGGACTTGGAAGCAGCTGAGGAGACAATGACAACAAACTGATTCTTCTCCTCCATCTTTAGCTTTCTCCCTAGAGAGGAAGCCTTGGATGGAGCAGCCCGGGTGCACGTGCACCCCAACCTGGTGTCACCTAGTGCAGTCCACACTCCTCCCAGTGATGCCACTGTATTAGGGTGTCATCAGCCTACTGATAAACCCTGCCCTATTCTTCCAGATGATCTCTCCCAAAGGTTTCATGTAGATGTTGAATAGCATTGAGGATAGGATGATACCTTGTGGTATGCCATATAACAGCTCCTTGTTTGAGGACCAGCTGTCCCCAAGCATCAACATCTGGAACCTACCTGAAAGAAAGATCCAGAACCACTGAAGCACAGTGCTTCCAATCCTCAAATCCCACAGGTATTCTAGAAGGATACCAGGGTCAGTGGCATTGAGAGGTCCAGCAGTGTGTGAATAAAAGATACCTCTGGAACAATCTAGAATAGGACCAGAAAACAATGGCCTCCAGAACACCAGTTAATTCTTGGGTCCAGTGGGGTCAATCCAAATAATTAACTGGTTTTATTTAATTTTTTGCCCAATTGCGTGTATGGTTTTATACACCAGTTCCTGATAAGGATGTGCACACACACAAGCAAAACTCCTGACTGAGACAACAAGAGATTTGTGTTCTTTCCCCCTCGCCACACCAAGAGCAACAGCACAGCTTGTCCAGTGTTACAGGCCTCATCTCCCCTCCCTATGTCAATTAGTCACTACACCATTTGGCTGCATACCCATCCTACCCCATTTTCACTTTTAATACACTTGTTCAGTTCCATCTCCTGCAGGTGAAGTGGCACATGCCTCCAACTTTGCTTTGCTTCGCTTCACTTCCATTTCTTCCCCTTTCTGAATAAACTGCCTGCCCTGATGCCCATCTGCACCGCTTCAGCATCTAACCTTTTGGCATCTCATTCTCATCTCTTTTTCCCACCATACTGTTTTATACACACTCTTTCACTCAAATCTTCTCTCCCACCTCTCTCACTCACACACACATATCTATGAAAGGGGGAAAGGGGAAACATTCTTTCATGTTTCTTTTCCTTCATGAGCTGGATTAGCTCTATTGCTGCTCCTAAAGGTCCATCCTCTCTGAACACTGAGATTCAGACTTGTCTGTCCTTGTCCTTTACAGGAGACCTTGTGACTCACATAGGAGAGAAACTACACAGATGCCAGCAGTGTGGAAAGGGTTTTGGTCAAAGGTCATACCTGAGGAAGCACTTGAGAGTCCACACAGGAGAGAAACCATACAAATGCCAGCAGTGTGGAAAATGTTTTGCTTACAAGTCACAGCTTAAGGGACACGATAGAGTCCATACAGGAGAGAAACCATACAAATGCCAGCAGTGTGGAAAATGTTTTGCTCGCATGTCACACCTTCAGATACACCAGAGAGTCCACACAGGAGAGAAACTATACAAGTGCCAGGAGTGTGGAAAATGTTTAGCTTACAAGTCACAGCTTAAGGGACATGAGAGAGTCCATACAGGAGAGAAACCATACAAATGCCAGCAGTGTGGAAAATGTTTTGCTTACAAGTCAGTTCTTGTGACTCATCACAGAGTCCACACAGGAGAGAAACCATACAAATGCATGAAGTGTGGAAAATGTTTTGCTTACAAGTCACAGCTTAAGGGACACCACAGAGTCCATACAGGAGAGAAACCATGTACATGCCAGCAGTGTGGAAAATGTTTTGTTCGCAAATCACAGCTTAAGGAACACCACAGAGTCCACACAGGAGAGAAACCATACAAATGCCAGGAATGTGGAAAATGTTTTGCTTACAAGTCACAGCTTAAGGGACACCATAGAGTCCATACAGGAGAGAAACCATGCACATGCCAGGAGTGTGGAAAATGTTTTGCTCGCATGTCACACCTTCAGATACACCAGAGAGTCCACACAGGAGAGAAACTATACAAGTGCCAGGAGTGTGGAAAATGTTTTGTTTACAAGTCACAGCTTAAGGGACACCTCAGAGTCCATACAGGAGAGAAACCATACAAATGCCAGGAGTGTGGGAAATATTTTGCTTACAAGTCACAGCTTAAGGAACACTACAGAGTCCATACAGGAGAGAAACCATATAAATGCCAGGAGTGTGGAAAATGTTTTGCTCGCATGTCACACCTTCAGATACACCAGAGAATCCACATGGGAGAGAAACCATACAAGTGCCAGCAGTGTGGGAAATGCTTTGCTCAGAAGTCACAGCTTGTGAGTCATAAGAGAGTCCACACAGGAGAGAAATCATACAAATGCACACAGTGTGGAAAATGTTTTGCTCAGAAGTCAGAGCTTGTAATTCATCAGAGAGTCCACACAGGAGAGAAACCATACAAATGCCAGGAGTGTGGAAAATGTTTTGCTGACAAGTCACAGCTTAAGAAACACCAGAGAGTCCACACAGGAGAGAAACCATACAAATGCCAGCAGTGTGGAAAATGTTTTGCTGACATGTCACAGCTTAAGAGACACCAGAGGGTCCACACAGGAGAGAAGCCTTATGGATGTCAGCAGTGTGGAAAGTGTTTTGCTCAAAGGTCACGCCTGGGGTTGCATTTGAGAGTCCACACTGGAGAGAAGCCATACAAATGCCAGGAGTGTGGAAAATGTTTTGCTGACAAGTCACAGCTTAAGAGACATCAGAGAGTCCACACAGGAAAGAAACTGTACAAATGTCAGCAGTGTGGAAAATGTTCTGCTGATAAGTCACAGCTTAAGAGCCACCAGAGAGTCCACACTGGAGAGAAGCCATACAAATGCCAGGAGTGTGGAAAATGTTTTGCTGACAAGTCACAGCTTAACAGGCATCACAGAGTCCACACAGGAGAGAAACCATACAAATGCCATAAGTGTGAAAAATGCTTTGCTCACAGGTCACATCTCATGTCTCATAAGCCAGTCCACAGAGGAGAGTATCCATACAAATACTAGCAGTGCAGGAAATGTGTTGCTCACAAGTCAAACCATGAGACTTATTTCAGAGTCTGCACAGGAGAAAAACCATACAAATTCAAGCAGTGTGAACAATGTTTTGCTTGGACAGGGGTCAGCAACATTTGTTGGCAGGGGGGAAAATGGCGCAAGGTCCGCACTTCCCCCCCCCACGCACATGCGCGTGACGCATGAATTCGCCTGCCGCACATCCGTTGTGGCCTTCCCTGGGCCCTGGCAAGGCCTCAGCACACCTGCTCTGGGTGAATTCGCCCAGCCCGCATGCACTGCAGCCTTCCAAAATGGCGCCTGCACTCACACGGTGCCATTTTGGACACCAAAATGGCACCCATGCGTGGGGTGGCATTTTGACTGGCCACAGGCTGGTCCCAAGGAATCTGTGCACCACACCCGGCCTGCGGGCCACACTTGGCCTGCAGGCCGTAGGTTGCGGACTCCTGTGCTTGGAAGTCAACAATTTTGAGACATCAGAATGTTCACACTGGTGAGAAAGTGGACAAATAAAATATTTTTTGTTTGCAGAGACAGTATATGTAGATTCTGTTTTGTAAAACTATTATAATCCCCTTTGATGCTATTTTTCTTGAAAGCATGTGATACTAAAATCTCTTGAACTTAAATGTTTTGTTCAATAAACCTTTGAATTACTTGGAACATTCTGTTAATAATAATAATAATAATAAGTTTTATTTATAGCCCGCCCCTCTGCTAGGCAATCGGGGCGGGTTACAGCATTTTAAAACACTTAGCAGCTCTTCCAAGTCTGAAACATGGAGTCAGTTATGGAGAATCGGTATGTTTATTAATGATGTCCTCCCCAATTCATCTAGTTGTGACCATGAAGGTAGACTGTATGTTCATACAGCTCAGAGCAGGGGTATTTATTTTCCTTTTCTGGTTCCATGTTAACACACAATGTGAATTAGGTTAAATGCTGACATCTTCCTGTCCTCAGGATGTAAAGGTGGGGTAGAAAGGATAATTTTTCCCAGTTTCCCCACTTTATGATGTGCTTTTTCTGCCCTTTTGTCAGGATTGGTCAACCCTTGTTGTGGTTTAATGGGTGACATGGGTTGGTTTGTAAGATGAGTACTAGCATGAATACTGTGTTGTCTGATCATATATGTCAAATTTATATATGCTTGATTATACACGTTTCTGGTTATACCTATATATTCATGTTTAAGTCAACTTCGTGTATAAGTTGAGGTCAGGTTTTTGGGGTCAAAATTACAGATTTGTGTGTCACCACACATTCTCTCCTTGCAAATAAATGTAGCAAGTTTTTTGTGGGTTTTTCGGGCTGTGTGGCCATGTTCTAGACGAGTTTCTTTCTGAACATGGCCACACAGTCCGAAAAACCCACAAAAAACTATGGATGCCAGCCATGAAAGTCTACGACTTCAAAATGTAGCAAGTCTTTTGAATCTCCCTAGGAAACCAGCAATAAACACAACACACATACAAAAATGCACCCTCTTTCCTTGTAAATCCAGGACTTTTCAATCTCCCTAGAAAACCAGAAACATACACACACACACACAAAATGCACCTTCTTTCCTTGCAAATCCAACAGGATTTTGAATCTTCCTAGCAAACCAACAACAAAACATACACACATACAAAAGCATACCTCCTTTCCTTGCTAATCCAGCAGGACTTTTCAGTCTTCCTAGCAAACCAGCAACAAATGCACACACACATAAAAAAATACACTTCCTTTCCTTGTAAATCCAGCGGGACCCTTGAATCTTGCTAGCAGAACAGCAGCAAACATGCGCACAGTCATTCTTCTTGCCTGGGCAGCACTTCTTTTAGGAACTTTTTGAGCAGGATTACTGTATTGACCCATATATAAGTGGACCCAGGATTTTGGGGTCAATATTTTGGCATAAATTTTTAAATTTATAGATGGGTATATATCAGGGGTAGGCAACCTTTTTGAGCCGGGGGCCGGGTTGCTGTCCCTCAAACAATTGGGGGACCAAAGCACAATAAATAAATAAATAAATACAAAAATAAAAATTTAAAAAATATTTTAAAAATTTAAAAACTATGCATGCACACTCTCTCAGCCCCAGAAAAGCCACAACAAAACCCCTGTGGAGATTTTGCCAAGAAAACCCCCAAGAACAAGTAATAACAATAATCAATATCATCATGGCGGGCAGCGGCGGTGGTGGCAGGACCGGCCTGCAGCCAGTCCAAAGGCCTCAGGGGGCCACATCCAGCCCCCGGGCCTTAGGTTGCCTACCCCTGGTATATATGGTACATCCTAGAAGAGAAGAAGAAGAAAAGTGAGATGAACAGAACTAGAACCCTAAACAGCTGTTCAGCAATTAGTGCTTTAGGATAAAGAGAATTACTATAATAAAATATGCAGAGAAATAGACAGCAACAAAAAAGGAACAATGAGAGGCCTCTTCCACAGGATCTGCAAACTCAAGGAAAATTCAAACCAGGGGTGGGGATGCCCTACGATCAGAAGATGAACATACTAAACAATCAAGATGAAGTAAAAAGATATAGAATCAATGCACATAAGAGCTATACAAAAGGCAGAAAAAAGAATGACATATGGAATGAAGACTCATGGAGATAAACACCATATTTTGAAAAAAATGGAAAAAATAAATTGCCAAGAACAGATGATACCCCAACTGAATTGCTCCAACCATACAAACAGAATCAATTCCAATGTTAACTAAAATATGTCATCATGTACGCAAAACAAAACAGTGACCAACATATTAGAAACAATAAATACATGTCCACAGAAATGGAGACAGAAAATACTTCAGCTATTATAGAACCATAACATTAATTTCCCACAGAAGCAAAAGTATGCACATCTGATAGTCCTGATGAGAAATCTGTACTTAGCAGAAAAGGCTACTGTAAGAACAGAATACAGAAAAACAGAATGGTTCCCAATTGGCAAAGAGGTCAGGCAAAGCTCCATTTTATCACCCTATCTATTCAACTTGTATGCAAAAAAATATGTAGAGCAGTTTTCAGAACTCATGTTCTACATGCTTGTTCTGTCAGATATGGTTCTTGGTTTTCATTTTTTATGTGGGGAGTGGTGATGTATTTTATGTTTCTGTGATCGGGGGGTGTATTTGACACTATTGTGAGGTGGAAAAGGAATTTCCAGACTGGTCACTTGTCTTACCATCAGGAGAATCTAGGCCAACTCAGATGTGATTTTTTTGGGCGAACCTCCTTGCGAAC
>CM034703.1:332853010-332863821 GCA_020142125.1 Phrynosoma platyrhinos
GGCTGAGCAGTAACCAAGAAGCTTCTTGCCCAAATTGACCTTTGCCACAAGGCTGGAGTGGGTGAGAGGCTTCTCTGGCAATGCTTAGCCAGCTGCTCACTTGTTGCCCTGAAGATGACCAGGTGCAAAGGGAGCAGTGACCAAGGAGCCAGTTAAGCAGCAACTGAGAAGCCTTTCGCCAACTCTGTACCACAAGGCTAGCACAGGCAAGAGTTTCTTGGTCACTGCTCAGCCAGTTGGTCAGCTTCATTTCCAAGGTGACTGGGTCCAAAGGGAGCAGGGACCAAGATTGGTTGTTTTAAATTTGCAATAGAACAGTAGACCTAATATCAATAAATTGGCAAGGGGCGGAGGCCCAAAAATGTTTGGGGACCACTGGTTTAGCCCATAATGCTGGGCCTGAGACAGAACCCTATGGCGTCTCATACATCACCCTTCTATAGCGTGACAATCAACCATTGGGGAGGACTTTTGGGGTTCATTCTACCAGCCTCCGAAGTAATTCTTTAGGGGTCTTGGGAAGAAGGAGTCTGAGGTATGACTTATGAACAGAATTGGCAATAGCTCGTGAACATGGGTTGTGGGAATAACATTTGATGTCCTTACACAAGGAATGCAGCAAGCATCTTGAATTAGGAGCTTCAGGATAAGGCTGCCAGAGGTATATTGCTTTTGGCCCTACATTTTCCTCTTCCTTGTCACATTGATCATTGACACCTGTCTTGCTTTCGGTTCTGCTGTGAAAAGTCAGAGGTAGTAGGAAAAGAGGAAGACCACCTTACAGATGGATTGAAAAGATACACCGCACAGTGTATCCAGTGTGGTACCTATTTATTTATTTATGACTGTGTTCTTCTTTATACCAGAGTCCTAAGGCCAATTAGAGAAATTGAAGCCCTTGGTTTTGAGGAATTGCTGACATAAATGGAAGTCAGATAATCACCTGAAAGTTGTGCTCCTTTAACAGCTTTTGTTTATGGGTCTTTGTGACTCCCATATACCATCACTTCCCTCCACTGCATTTGCCGCCTGAGATTTACACTCAAGCAAACTTAAGGCCAAAGGATGAATCTGAAGCCCACAATCGTGTTCAATTATTGACATCACCAGAGCTCAGACAACTCCTGAAGCTCCTGTTTCCTTGACATCTTTCCTGCTCCTGGGTCTTTTGTGACAGCACAGCGTAAAGGCTTAAGAGAACTTGCTTGGTGGGAATCAGATCAGTGGACAGACTAGAGTGGATGTAAGGATCATCCAGGTAACACGATGAGAAGGCGAGTTCACTGGCAAAAGCAGGTAGACTTGGGTGAATACATGGTGATGGTGAATTTGGGGGCTTGAAGTTAGTGTAGTTCCATGACCAGAAACTGGCTGATGTTGGCTAATGAACCCAGTAGAAGCCAGCAGTATAGGGGATATTCTAGGAAGGAATTCCAGAGGGAAAAGTAACAAAGATTACTTTATTTATTTAGGGAGCAAGATCCCTCTGGAGCAAGAAGGGAATGCACACACCAGAGAGAGAGTTACGTTTTCTTTTAGTTTCCTATAGCAAACCAAAGAAGACCTCTCTCCTCACACCTCTAGGCAAGAAGGACCTCAGTGTCTGATTGGGCTTCTAGTTACACTGAACCTGCATATTTGTAAATCAGATTTCCTTATTTCTTTCTTTATTTATTTATATCCCGGCCCTCTGCAAATGCAATTGGGGCAGCTTACAACAATATAAAAGCACAATATACAATCACCAAAACTCAGCCACCCCTTAAAATAGTATTAAACATCAAGTATTAAAAAATACAACAAACAATTAATTAACTAAAACATAACCATAGTAGCAGACGAGTGACCAGCAGGGGGTAGGGGAAGGCATGGACTCCCTCCTTAGGCTGGGAAACTAGTCAGGAAAGGCCTGCTGGAAGAGATCCGTCTTCACAGCTTTTAAAAAGCTGTTTAAGATGGTAATCTGATGGATCTCATCTGGTAGGCCATTCCATAATCTGGGAGCAGTTGCCGAGAAGGCCCTCTGGGAGGTTATAGATAGCCTAGCTTTAATAGGCTGAAGAAAATTCCTCCCACAGGTTGGATTAGATGGAAGGAGGTGGTCGTGAAGATAGGTTGGACCCAAGCCATGTAGGGCTTTAAAGGTCATAACCAACACCTTGTACTGAGCCCGGAAACTGATCAGCAGCCAGTGGAGCGTTTTTAGAACAGGTGTAATATGGTCTCTCCAAGATATATCAGAGACCAACCTGGCTGCCATATTCTGAAGTTGAAGTTTCTGGACTAAGCACAAGGTTTGTCCCATGTAGAGCGCATTACAGAAATCATGACGAGAGGTTACCAGCGCATGCACTACAGTTTCAAGATCCCTTACTTCCAGGAAAGGGTGCAGCTGGCGTATCAGCCAAAGCTGATAACATGCACTCCTGACCGTTGCATTTACCTGATTAGTCATCTGGAGCGATGGATCTAGGAGCATCCCCAGACTGCGAACACAGTCCTTCGCAGATAGTGTGACCCTGTCCAGGACTGGAGGTTGTATCCCAATACCTGGTTTTGGGGCCACTACTGTTAGTACCTCCATTTTTTCTGGATTCAGTCTCAATTTGTTTTTCCTCATCCAGCCCATTACTGCCCTAATATAGTCATTAAGAGGAGAGACGCCATCAGAAGTCATAGTCGACGACTGAGGCATGAATAAATATATCTGGGTGTCAGCGTATTGATAACACTCTGCCCCATGCCTCCAGATGATCTCTCCCAATGGCTTCATATATATATTGAACAATATCGGGGACAGGATGGCTCCTTGAGGGACTCCCACAATTAAGCTCCCTCCTCACCCTCTGGAGTCTGCCCGAGAGGAAGGAGCGGAGCCACTGCAATGCAGTGCCTTCAATTCCCAACCCTCTCAAGCGATCCAAGAGGATGGTGTCATCTGTTGTATCAAAAGCCACTGCAATGTCTAAAAGCACCAACAGGGTCACACTACCCCTATCGATGCTCAGGCAAAGGTCATCAGCCAATGGATCTAGATCAAGGGTCGGCAAGATTTACTTACCTGGGGCCAGTTGCTTACATGGGGCCAGTCTTCCATACACACAGCCACCACCGCCGCCAACCCCTGATGCCACCGTGCGCACTGCCACCACACCACACCACTGCCACGCACATCGTGGCCACCATTTTGTTTGCGCGAACGAGCCATGGCTGCCTTTTGGCAAACAAAATGGCAGATGCAACGCACACGGCAGCGGCATGGCAGCAGTGCATGCAGTGGTTGGCGGGGGTCAGCGGGGGTCGGCAGGCCGGGTGCAGCCCGCGGGCCGTAGGTTGCTGACCCCTGGTCTAGATAATTGGTTTCCTCCAAGACAGCTTGGAGTTGAAAAGCAGCTGCTCTCTCGATCATTTTGCTTAAGAATGGTAATAAAGAGACCAGCCTATAGTTGTTCATGTCCAGAGGGTCCAGGGAAGGCTTTTTCAGAAGCAGCCTTACCACTGCTTCCTTCAAACAAGATGGAATATGGCCTTCCCTGAGGGATTTGTTGATGGTGTCCCTAAGGAACAGCCTCAATGCACCCCCCCCGGATGGCCAGCCATGATGGGCAAGGATCGAGAGGGCAGGTCATCTTCCTCAAACTTCCAAGGAGCTTATCCATGTCATCGGTACTTACAGATTGAAACTAATCCAGTATAATTTCATTAATGGAGTTGCTAGCCACCTCAATTGATTCTGTTACAACACTGATGTCTAAGTTGTCTCTTATCTGAGAGATTTTTATCTGCAAAAAAGTTGTTAAACGTGTCACAGCAGGCTGTTGTCAGGTTAAGTAGTGGGTTCTGCACAGGTGGCACTCGCGTCAGCTCCCTTACTACTTTAAAAGTTCAGCTGGATTGGAATCTGCAGACGCAATACGTGCAGAGCAGAAAGATCTCTGTGTTGCACGTATTGCCTCTCGATAGGACCAAAGAAAGTTTCTATGATGAGTTTTGTCAGATAAGAGTTGAGTTCTCCACCAGGTGCACTCCATTCATTGTCCAACCCACTTCATCCTCCTAATCTCTTCCGTATACCCAGGCTTCCAATTTGAAGTGGGTTGAAAGGACATGGGGGAGCTATTGCATCGATAGCCGTGGCTAGATTAGTGTTCCAGGTATTAACCAAGGCTTCGACAGAATCACTGGCATTACCAATCATTAAACCCTCGAAGGCTTTCTGGAATCCACTTGGTTCCATTAGCCCTCAAGGGCGGACCATTCTAATGGGTCCACCACCCCTGGTGGGGTAGACAGTGGTTCTTAGCTTGGCCTTGATCAGGAAATGATCTGTTCATGACAATGCAGAGGTTTTTCTAATCTCCGCCCACAGATATTCCTGTTCCGTACTGAAGACCGCATCGAGGATATGACCCACACAATGAGTGGGCCGACGACCAATTGGAATAGGCCCATGTTTGTCATGGATTCCATTAACTGCCGAGAAATGTTGAAGTTGGCCAAAACGAAGAGTCTGGGCAACTCCACCAACAACTCTGAGACCAGCTGTATCAGCTCGGTTAGGGAGTCTGCTAGACAACAGGATAGTCGGTATACTAGCAGAATCCCCAAGCTATACTTGGTCCTCAGGCTCAGGTACATACACTTGAAGTGGGCTGTGTTTTGGAAGGGTATCCTGGTCAAGGTAAGGTTATTTTTATGAACCAGAGCCACTCCGCCCGCCGCCCCCCCGTCCACTTCCCCTTACCTGCTCACTAACAGAGTATCCGGCTGGGAGGGCCTGCGTCCACATAGAAGTGCTGTCCTCTCCCAACCAGGTTTCTGTGAAGCAAGCCAAGTTGGCATCCTCATCTAAGAGGAGGTCATAAATAATATGGGTCTTATTCTTGATTGACCTGGCATTGCAAAGGAGCAGAGTAAGGTTCTATGGAATGGTTGGTGCTCTCTCCAAACCATTCCAGGAAACAGAGTGAACTGAAGGCGGGAGAGCTTTCAAACATCGATCCCACTTTCTTTTGGAACAACTCTTCACTCTGTTGCCACCATATCTTCCCTTCCCATGCATGACCTCAATTCCAGCTGCCAGATCATTCCCAGCCGCTATAAAAGATGGAAATATTAAGGAGCCAGATAACTACCCTCCCCGCGTACTCTCGGCTAATTCTGAAAGAAGCAAACTCTTGGTAGGTGTCAGGGACAGCCAGGTTGAGGACATGGAGGACTCTGAGGATGAGGATGCTGAGCCAGGTCCCAGCTTGGTGCTACCAGCTCCCATGGACTTAGTGGAACTGGGTCTAGCTCTGTGGGACCCACTGAGGCACAGCGCCTGCCTCAGCAGCCTAGCCCCCTCCCAGCAGAAAGCTTCCCCCCAGCAGAGGTTTCAGACCTGGAAGAGACAGAGGAGCAGGACACGGAGGTACCTACCTTTGCTCAGAGGAGGACAGAAAGGGCGTGCCTCCAGCATTCTCGGAGGTTATCAGAGAAATGCGCAGCTAAGGCCAAACAGCTGTGAGTGTGAGCTGTGCTATATAAGCAGCTGAGGAAAGCTGAGTTACTTGTTACTTGTCAGAGGTTATCTTGGGATTCCCGGCAAAAGCTTTTACTCTTGACTCTCGGCTTGATTCTGGACTGCTTTGGATATTGTGACCTTCGGAACAGTTTTGGACTACCTGCTTGTGATAACCCTAGACCTTGGACTGCTCTCTTTGACTTGCCTTTTGAACTCTAGACTCACTCTTCTAGAAAGAAACTCTTCTAGAACATGGCCACACAGCCCGAAAAACCCACAAAAAACTCTAGATTCACTGTTTGACTGCTTGAAGCAATCACTGGTATTAGACTTACATCTGTGTTTGTGTGCTTGAGATGGACGTTGTTCTTATCAGCCACGCTGTTGGCAGCTTTCCTGGACAGTAGCCAACTCAGGAGGAGGGGCTATTTGCTATTAAAGGCAGGGGAATGGAGGGGGCTGAGAAGTCTCTGTCCAGTCCTAATTCTCAGCCTGGCTCTTGACATTGGTGCCACAGCTGCTGGTGGTGGTGAAGGGACTGGGCGGGTTGGATGGATGGAAGCTCCCACCCAAAATCCGGCTCCCAGGCATGCTAATGTCACCCCTGTATAGCAAGGGATGGACGAATAGTCTCCATCTGAGTCTTTCTCAGCCCCACTGCCACTGCTGCTGCCGCCCTGACGAAGTGGTGGGAAAGGGTAGGCCTTCTAGTCTTTGCCCAGGGCTTTCTTGGTCACGCCACCGCTGCTGCTACCGCACTGCCACAGAAGGTGGAACTGGCCGGGCTTTTTTAACCTCCGCCAAGGGCTCTCCCAGCTCCGCTGCTGCTGCTGCTGCTGCTGCCACACTGCTAAAGTAATAGAGAAGGTTACGCCTTCTAGCCTCTGCCCCACCGCTGCGCCGCCAGAGAAGGTGGAACTGGGCGGGCTTTTTTAACCTCCGGCCAGGGCTCTCCCGGCTCCACTGCAGCTGCTGCCACCACGCTGCCGAGGTGGTGGGAAAGGTAGGCCTTCTAGCCTCCACCCAGGGTTCTCTTGGCCCCGCCACCGTCTGCTATAGATCATGAGAGTATTCCTTCCTGCTCTTTGTCAGAGTCATCCAGGAAGTGAGTTACGACAGGGACAGGATAAAGATAATTTAATTTAGCCTACTTGGTTTTAGTCAGATGGTGGAGAACAGAGTGGAGGGAGATCCCTGGTATCAAAGCAAGTGGGACAGGGGAGGAGAAGGAAGCTAAGTAAATTCATAGACCTCCTGCAGAGAGCCAGCATGGTGTAGTGGTTTGAGTGTTGGATTATGATTCTGAAGAGCTGGGAATTGAGCCCTGGTCTACAGAGTCATAGCCCAACACTCAAACCACTACACCACCAGGACTGGATTGCCAGCTCAGCCATGAAACCCATCTAGAGCAAGTCACATGCTCTCAGCCTCAGGGGAAGGCAATGACAAACTTCTCTGAACAAATCCTGCCAAGAAAAACTCAGGATAGGTTTGCCTTAGGGTCGCCATAAGTTGGGAGCAACTTGAAGGCACACAACAAGTAGCAACAAATGGATTAAGCCTTCCAAACTGTACCAAGCTGCTGTTCTTTCAGCTGAGTTGGAGATCTGAACACAGCCTTTCTTTCCTTTTGTCTGGAGATGAGCCTCCAGAACTGGATAACAGGCACCCTTGTCTCCTGCTGGAGATGAATCATAGATATGGGAGACTCAGGGCAAGGCCCTGACACCTGGCAACCCTACACTCTAGACTTCAGTCAGGGTGGAATTGCGGACAGCCTGGAAACCGCCTCCAGGAAAGTATGGGAAGCCTTTCCACAATTGGAGGACCCTCTCAGCTCTGATGCCCCACTGGCAGGGAGCCCGCCAGAGAACAAGGTCACCTCATGGCCACAAAGGGGGAGCAGAAGGGAGGACTTGGGAGGAATTAAGTTTTGTCTGTATGCAGTTAAGCTACAAATAAGGCACAAATAAAGAGGCTGTTGTGATTGGTGCATTTGTTATTTTAAAAACCATGACTAAATTGCAGTCCTTTTCATTCCAGTGTGCCAGTAGAACAGGTACTAATATCACACTGCTGAGAGGAAAAAAGCATCAGACCACCCTCTGTTTCGCATGGTCCCTTGAAAGGGTGAGCACATTATTACTGTTTATTTATGCTTTGCCACCAGTGTACATTGTATTTTAAAAGTAAAAGAACAACAAAAACCAGACAGACCTGCTAAAGGAATACAATCACATATATTTATATATACAGTCATCCATTATAATTTGTGGACTTGGAGTCCATGATCTTGCTTTTCGCGATGGCAAGGCAGGGAGGGATTAAAATGGCACGTACGCCCATGGCGCACATACCAGCTTCATTTCATTTATATACCAGCTTCATTTATATACCGCTTCATACTGTGCTATGGAGTGTCTAAGCGGTTTACAACTGTAAGCTCATTGCCTCCCAACAGTTGGGTACTCATTTTAGCGACCTCGGAAGGATGCAGGCTTAAGTCTAGCCTGAGCCCTGGCTAGTATTGAACTCGCAACCTTGTGGTTTATGAGTGAGTGGCTGCAGTACAGGCATCTAACCACTGCGCCACCAGCGTGTGCCCATTATATTCAATGGGCTTTGAATATATGTGAATTTCCTTTTCACAGGGACTGATCCTCCATGAAAATGGAGGGACGACTGTATACAGACATGGGAGAGTGGAGCAATACCAACTATATAACTATGCAATGCAATTGTTGGAAACAAATTAATGTATCCATATAGAACTGCAAAAAATGATATGCAAAAGGGTCTTCAAGCACCTTTGAGATTAACTGGGAGTTGTAACGTGACCTTTGACAGACTTGGGCCTTTGCAGACTGCCAGAAATAGTGCAACTTGAGTCCACCTTAACTGCCCTGACTCAGTGCTAGGGAATCATGGGAACTGTAGTTTATTGTGGCACCAGAGCTCTCTGACAGAGAAGGCTCAATGTCTCAGAAAAAAAAAAAATACAATTCCCATGATTCCCTAGCACTGAGCCAGGGCAGTTTGCACTATTTCTAGCAGTCTGCAAAGGCCTTCGTCTACTTGCTCAGATGCTACAACTTGTAATATTGTTCCTCTCAACCTTTTTGACTGCTCTGAAGGATTCATTACTCTAGTAAAACGTTTGGCTTCCATTGAAGAAAATGTGAAATCAACTTTTATAAAGATTTTGCTTCTAACAAAGGTTTCTGACTGAAGCTACTTTTCAAATTTGATATAGTTCCTAACGTTAACATGTCTCCTATATTTGTATCCATGTCACCCTGAATAACTTGCTTGAAGTGGAGATAATAACCTCCATTCGCAAAAACATATTCAACATTCTATGCATTTATATGGTTTCTCATCTGTGTGATTCTTTGATGGGAACATAGGCTTCCACTGACTTTCCACATTCCATTAATTTATACTGACTTCATTGGGTGCTTTTTTATATAGTCAAATAATGTTTCCAAATTTCATGCATTTATAGTTTCATCCCTCTTTAAGATATTTTTAATAAACATTCTTCTTAATGAAGCTTTTTCCATTGTGGTTTTCCCCCCACTGTGCATGTGTGGGTGGTTTTGTTTCCATTCAGCATCCATTCAGACTGAAACTCTTTCCAGACTGTATGCATTTATAGGCACATCTAGTTGACGTTTCCCCCATCTAGTTGTGTTTGATTGTTGAATTTGGGACATTTTGCTCAATTGGCATTTGGGACCTTTATCAGAAACAAGCTACAGTTTTAGAAGGGGGATATTTTGATATAAAAACATAGAATTGTAGAATTGGAAGGGACCACCAGGACCATGTAGTCCAATCCCCTGCCATGCCGGTGTACACAGTAAAGCACTCCTGAAAGATGACCAACCAGTCTGTTTAAAGACCTCCAGAGAAGAAGAGTCCCTCCACCCTCTGAGACAGTCTTTCCATTAGCGAATAGCATTTACAGTAAAGTTCCACCCCTCCCAATGTTTAGATAGTAGTCAGCCCTCCTTATCCATGGATTTTTTAGCCACAGAATCAAGCATCTATGGTTTGAAAATATTAAAAAAAAAGCATACATTCCAGATAGCAAACCTTGATTTTCCATTTTATATAAGGGGCACCATTTTGCTATTTGATTATATTAATAGGACTTGAGCATCCACAGATGTTGTTATCCATGGGGGATCTTGGAACCAAACCCAAGCAGATAGCAAGGGCCCACTGTATCTCCTTTCTTGTAATCTGAATCCATTGGCTTATAGAATCATAGAGTTGGAACAGACCACAAGGGCCATCCAGGCCAACTCCCTGCCATGCATGAACTCTCAACCAAAGCATTCCCAACAGATAGCCATCCAGCCTCTGTTTAAAAACCCCCAAAGAAGGAGACTCCACCACTCTTGGAGGGAGTGTTCCACTGTCGAACTGGCTTATGTTTTACTCGCTGCATCTTCTATCATGTCACCTCTCAATCTTCCTTTCTCCAAGCTAAACATACCCAGCTCCCTATATTGTTCCTCATACAGCATTCCAGGCTGTTTTATGACTACAGATGTTTTGCCTAAAATGATTATGGAAGGTGATTCTGTGGAATTTGTGAGGCTTGTTGCATTGCTCCCATTTTGTCTTGCCTAACTGGTGAATTAGGTGGATTTGGTTCCGTTGCAAGTGGGCTTTCTGGGCTGTTTTGCAGAATATAGGTGATGTGACTCGAATGAGAAGCAGAAGGGGGTTCATCAACAATATTTGTAGCTTCCTCCATTGCTCTCATTTAGACTTGCCGGGCTGGTGAAATTGGTGAGTGTTGACCACCTGACAGTCAACATTCTGGGCCATTTGATTGTGTATCACAATAGTTTCAAAATTCAAAATGGCCTCAATAGATTAGAAAAGTGGGCCAAAGCTAACAAAATGAAATTCAACATGGAGAAATTAAGGTACCGCACTTAGGGCAGAAAAATGAAATGCAGATATATGATGGGGGACACCTGGCTTAGAGAGGCTACGTGTGAAAGGGCTCTAGGAGTCCTAGTAGACCACAAGTTGAACATGAGTCAACAGTGTGATGCGGCAGCTAAAAAGGCCAGTGCGATTTTAGGCTGCATCAATAGAAGTATAGTGCCTAGATCAAGGAAAGTAATAATGCCACTCTGTTCGGCTTTGGTCAGGCTTCATCTGGCATACTGTGTCCAGTTCTGGGCACCACAATTCAAAAAGGATGTTGAAAAACTGCAGCATGTCCAAAGGAAAGTGACTAAGGGCCTTTGCAGACTGCTAGAAATAGTGCAAACTGAGTCCA
>CM034703.1:332866746-332878375 GCA_020142125.1 Phrynosoma platyrhinos
CAGCCATCTTAGACCCTGGAGAGACCACCAACTTCCTGTTTGGAAAAAAGGGCCTCTCATTGGCCTAGAAATAGCTCAAAAAGTCCCCTAAAGTGGCAGAATTGCACCCCATTCGGGGATGAGGGCATTGGATATGCTGGGAGGCACAATTTTCCCCATTTCTTTCCAAGGGATGTGCAGGGAAAATGGATATGTATTTATTTGATTTACATCCCACCTTTCTGCCCAAAAGGGGCTCGAAGCAGCTTACAATGCAGCTTCTATTTCCTAATTCAGCTTCTGGCACAAATTCTCTGGCACCCTGGGGACAGGGAGGTATTCTGGGAAGGTGCAAAACAGGGTCAGAAAGAAATGGCCTCACAGGCAGCTGTCTGTGAGGCAGGGTCCTTGTCTTCAAATGTACCCAGGAGTTCCATTTAGCCACTGTGACTAATATGCATGAAAGGAAGAAATAGGACACAGTAGCTCCTCTTTCCGCAATGTTTCTTTTCCGTCAGAATTTGCTTCTCTCTATGGTTCTTCCTTGGGGTCCTTCCTCTTTGAATGCTGGGACTAACTCTTGCCTGTGCTTGTTTTTATTTCACAGGAAATCACTGTGGAAAATGTTTTGCATGGAATCCACATCTTGTGAACTACACAAGCACCCAAACAAGAAAAAAGCCATACAAATGCCAGGAGTGGGGGAAAGATTTTGCTTGCCATTTAAACCTTGAGACTCATCAAAGAATACACACACGAGAAAATGCTTTGGAAAGTGCTCCCAAGAGACAAAAGATAGTGAAGACCTTACAAGAAAAGATTGAATTATTAGATATGCTTCGCACAGCAAAGTCAGCTTCTGCAGTTGCCCGCCATTATGGCATCAACGAGTCGACCGTAAGGTATATCAAGAAAAAAGAAAGAGAAATTCGTCAAGCCGTTGCTTCAGGTACACCAATGGGTGCAAAGACTCTACATCAAGTGCGAGATTCATATATCTCTCGCGTAGAAAGTGCTACTTTTATGTGGGTGCAGGATTGCCATAAAAAGGGCATTACTGTAGATTCAAATATAATAAGAGAAAAGGCAAAGTCCTTATATGTTTCTATAAAGGGAAGGGCAGGTGAAGGGTCTAGCTCTACAGCATTTCATGCCAGCAAAGGCTGGTTTGATAATTTTATGCAAAGGTTTGGTCTACGTAATGTGAAAATCACAGAACAGGCCTCTGGTGGCCAAGAGGCAGCTAGTCAGTTTCCTAACACCTTAAGAGGACTTATTGAAGAGAAGGTACATGAACCAAAGCAGATATTCAGTGCTGATGAAACCACTCTGTTTTGGAAGAGAATGCCACAGAGCGCATTCATTAGCAAAGAAGAGAAGCGAGCATCTCAAGTTAAGCCAGTTAACAGAGTTGGGCATATGGTAAAGCCTACTCTAATTTATAAAGCTAGTAAAGTTCCTGAAGCTGAGGCAGTACCAAAAGAAAGAGGAGGAGAGGAAGAGAAAGTAGTAATAGTGATACAAGAAGACAAGTTTACTTTGGACAGTATTGCAGAGGGTCTGCAAAAGTTCAGGGCTGCAACAGACTATTTTTGTGACATTGACCCATGTATGATACGTTCTTTGAGGTTCAAGGAAGTGGCAGAAGAGGCATTGTCTACATACACCAACATTTTTAAAGAAATGAAGATGCAAACAAGCCAAACTGAAATCAGAAGGTAATCCAGAATGTCCCTGATTCCTCTGCCACCCCTGAGGCATCCCCATCTCCTCCTCCCCTGTATATAGAACATGTAAAGGATGATGAGGATGAAGTCCCTGACAATCCCCTTCCACTGCTCCAATAAATGACAGTACTGTTACTGTAATGCTGTACAGTTACAATAAACATTGATTTAATGTGGGTATCTGTGTGTGTACTGTAAGTCATAATTGTACAGCAAATACTGTCTGAAATATGGTTAACAGTCTTAAGAGTTAAGGTTTGGGGTCACTTCTGCTGGTCCCCAATGTTAGCAAATATGATTTTAATAAAATTTTGGGAGTTCCCTCTATGACCCCGAACTGATCTCTGTGGGATGTCAGCCATAAGCCTCTAGATGGCATTATTATTATTATTATTATTATTATTATTATTATTATTATTATTATTATTATTTATTAGAAGGCCTGCCAAAACAACTGGAAAATTCCCTACCAGACAGGTTTGGGAGTTGCTAAAGGGGAAAGACCATTACACCTAAGAGACAACATAATAGAGCTTGTTTGTCCTGAGTCTCACACCCAATGGGGCAATGATTAGATTTAACTGCACCCTTTTTCTCTCTAGCCTCCCTCCTTGATTATGTCAAGACCCAAACACATTGTTTAGGTGGATATGGAGGACTGACTGTAATAAGTGCTCACCCCATCAAAGGGTTGTGAGAAGCAAGAGGTGGCCTTTTTCCGATCAGCAGCACTTGTGTGATTTTAGTATCTTGTTTTGTCGACATTCTGGGGTGAAAAGATCCCTAGCTTAATCGTGGTTTTTAAAATACAGTCACATCACTCACACTGGCCCCTTTATTTATGCCTTATCCTTTACGTAAATGCATAGGAAGCTCATTTCTCCCTGTCCTTCCCCGGCTGCCCTATTGTGGCCAGGATTTGACTTTGTTCTCTGGAGAGCTCCTTACCAATGGAGCATCAGTACTGGGAAGCTCCTCCAAGCAGAGAAGGCTTCCCCTATGGCCCTGGAAGCAGGCTTCAGGCAGATTGCAATTGGGGGACCCACATGACTGAAATGGAGGATTGCCTGATATCAAGGCTTGGCCATGATTTTCCCATTTCCATGGTCATCTACAGGGGAAGATGAGTGCCAACTCTCCAGTTTGGGGTGCTCAGTGCCAGGCAAGAGAAGGGTCTGTATAAATCTGCAATTTGCAAGACTTAATTCATTTATTGCTGCCACTTGCAAAGACTCTTGAGAACTCTGTGTCTTTACTTAGTCAGCTTTCTCTTTCACCATCATTGTAGTGCCAGGGATCACTCTCTACTTTGTTTGCATCCACCTTCTGGTTACAGACAAGTAGGCTAACTTCAATGTTCCCTATCCTATCTCCCTAAGTGAGAGGGAATCATCTCCTCCTTTCACCTTGATTTGGGAACAGCCCTTTAGCTAAGATAACTGTCTTAATTTTTGAGCAGAAAAATATGTTGTGGGCATTTGAATGACAAGCTGTGAGCAACTGCAGCCGGCACTTAAAGGTATTAATGCATAACACTCCATGACATCACCAAGGTCCCATTCCTAGATCTCGTACTTTGATTCACAGACCTCAGGACAGTCCTGACCTAGCAACCCTGCTTGAGAGGCTGGGGGGTGCTGGCAGTTGGGTACCATGTTAACCAATCTTGTAGGATCCTGGGAATTGTAGTCTAGTGAATGAAGTGGCTGCTAGGTAGAAGGTTCTATTGTGGTAGGCCATGGGAGTGTACTAAATAATTTCTAAGTACCTCACGAACTTACAAATTCCAATGTTCTATTTGATAGAGTCATGGCAGTTTAAAGTGTTCAAGTATCCTTCGGAGATTTTTAATCAGAGGCTGGATGGTTATCTGTTTAGGGTGCTTTCACCGGGCATTCCTGCATGGCTCTTGAGGTCTCTTCCAATTCTATGATTTTAATGGTATGAAAGAGCTACATAATTGGACAGTAGAAATATACCCCAATGGTAAAATCAACCCACAGCAATTTTGCACAGAATTATGGAGTTAAGACAATCACAGCTTCAAAATAGGGAGAGCGCCAGCCCCAATAAACTCATGGAACTTCAAGGCAAGTTGAAGCAACTCAACTCCATTCCAGACAGATTTTTCAGAAGTGAGTTAAATACCTTAATGTAGCCTATTTGTTTTCCTCTCACATCAGACTTCCACTATTTTTCTGGATATAAAAATTCTCCAAGTCTACAGGTGTACTGAAGACCCCCAGCCTCCCACTTTCCTGTTCTGATCCCACCTCCTTTAAGGCTGACTGACTTGCTCTGGAGTGCTGACTGTCAGCTTCTGAATAGCAGATTGTGAACATTTATTTTACTTTCTCCCTGTAGAAGATCCAAGCCCTGGGAGCTTGTGAGCAGATCGCAAAGTTAATTACTATCCCACCATTCTCCCTACAGAGAATTCAAAGGTGGCTCAGAAACATTTTAAAAACAGTGTATAATATGGCTCATTGATGCTTATGATGAGTAATGTTAACTGCCCTTGAGTCAATTTCGACCCATGGCAACCCTATGGATGAGACATCTCCATAACCCTCATAATAATGATGCAAAAAATATGCTGCAGCAGTGTGGTGAGAAGACTGTGGAGGGCCATTTCGAGAGTCCTCCTTCCTCTAAGTATAATGCGTACATAATGTGTCCTTTCAGATTTGTATATTAGAAGCCTTGTTACACATTTATCCTGTAAGTTAGGCCTTGGAGAAAAATGCTGTTTGGAACTGATAGCATCCCTCTCCTGACAGTGATAAAACTTTGCCTTCTTTTCCCTTTAACAGCAGATGGGCCTGAGAAAAGTGCAACCATTGCACAATGGGCAATTTATTACTAGGGTTGTCCATTTAGGATCATCTCAAGCCCCAAAGTTTCCAGACCCTAGAGATGTCATCCAGTCCAATCCTCTGCCATGCAGGAATTCCCAATAAAAGCTTACCCAACAAATGGCCATCCAGCCTCTGTTTAAAGACCTCCAAAGGAGAGTCCACACTCCAAGGGATTGTGTTCCACTATTGAACAACCCTTACTGTCAGGAAGTTCCTCCTAATGTTGAGGTGGAATCTCTTTTCCTGTAGTTTCATCCATTATTCTGGGTCCTGTTCTCTGGAGCAGCAGAAAACAAGCTTGCTCTCTCCTCAATATGATATCCCTTCAAATACTTAAACAGGGCTATCATATCACCTCTTAACCAACTCTCTTCCATGCTAAACATACCCAGTTCCCTAAGTCATTCCTCATAGGATTTGGTTTCCAGACCCCTCACCATTTTAGTCGTCCTCCTTTGGACACACACACTATTACTTCCCTTGATCTAGACACTATACTTCTATTGATGCAGCCTAAAATTGCCTTGACCACACTGTTGACTCATGTTCAACCTGTGGTCTACTAGGACTCCTAGATCCCTTTCACATATAGTCTCATTAAGCCAGGTGTCCCTCATCCTATAGCTATGCATTTCATTTTTCTGCCCTAAGTACAGTACCTTATATTTCTCTGTGTTGAAATTCATTTTGTTAGCTTTGCCCCAGCTTTCTATTCTATTAAGGTCATTTTGAATTTTCATCCTGTCCTCTGGGGTATTAGCTGCTACTCCTAATTTGGTTTCATCTGCAAATTTGTTAAGTATGCCCCCTATTCTTTCATCCAAGTCAATGATAAAGATGTTGAATAGCACTGGGCCCAGGATAGAACCCTGTGGCACCCCACTAGTCACTTCTCTTTTGTCAGATATAATAGAAAAGGGCAAATTGATCCATTTGTTAAGAGAAGAAAACAGAGAATTTTAAAAGAAATGGGATATAACAAAAATATAAGTAATATATGGGGTGAACTAGGGGTTTTTGGTTTTTCTGGAATATACATACACACACACATATATGGAATATTTTCAAGCTGAGGATAGTTCAATCAGTGGAGAAAGATCTGTCTATATGAAGGGCTGACTGTAAAGCCTTACTGAGGCAGACATCTGTGATGACACGCATCCCTGCATGCCAGCAAGGCCAAGTGGTTATCCATACAGTCACCCTCCCTTTTCGCGGACTTGGAGTCCATGTTCCTTACCCATTCGCAGGCAGCAAACGGAGGAGGACAAAATGGGGGGCCGCCCCACCTTTCAAGACAATGGGGCTTGAATATTGGCAATTTTCCGACTGTATATACTAAGGGCCAAGGGCTTAAAGAGAGCCTAGACTGGAGCACTGAACAAAAGTAAAAAGGGCAGGAAAGGCACATTTTTAAAGGGGAAAAAACACAGGGAAAGGGGGAGAAACAGGATGCTTTTTACTTCATGTTTTGGTCCAGAAATGTCAGCATTTAACATTTGAGTCAGTGGACATTGTGGGTCCACATGGGGCCAGAAAAAAGGGAAGAAATGCTTTTTGAGCCTCATGTAGACTGCCCCCAGAATTCCATGACCATAGAATTTACCTTCATTGTCACAACTAGCTGATTTTGGTGAACAGCTCATTAATACTTATAATACTGATTCGCCGTAACTGATGACATTTCCAGACTTTGGATGAGCAGGAAAGAAAACAGAATGCTCCAAATAATTCAAAGGTTTATGAAATGAACATGTAAGTACAAGAACTTTAAAAATCACACATTCTGAAGCAAAAATAGTATCAAAGGGCTTATAATAGTTTTACAAGACAGAATCTAGATGTCCTGTCTCTTCACACAAAAGTATATCACTCCTTCACTTCACCTCCAGTGTGGATATTCTAAAGCCTCAACAGGGTTGAATCTTGAGCAAACCATTCCTCACACTGCTTGCATTTTTATGGTTTCTCTTATGTATGGACTCCCCGGTGTCTGTGAAGGTGTGACTTGCGAGCAAAACATTTTCCACACTGTTGACATTTGTATGATTTCTCTCCTGTGTGGACTCTCTCATGTATCGCAAGCTGTGACTTCCGACCAAAACATTTTTCACACTGCGGACATGTGTATGGTTTCTCTCCTGTGTGGACTATCTGATGCCTCAAAAGGTGTGAATTCCAAACAAAAGATTTTCCACACTGCTGGCATTTGAAAGGTTTTTCTCCTGTGTGGGCTCTCTGATGAGTCACAAGGTTTGATTTGTCAGCAAAACATTTTCCACACTGCTGACACTCATATGGTCTCTCTCCTGTGTGGATTCTCTGATGAGCCACAAGGAGTGACTTACCAATAAAAGATTTCCCACACTGCTGGCACTTGAATGGTTTCTCTCCTGTGTGGACTCTCTGGTCAGCCAAAAGGGCTAACTTGTCAGCAAAACATTTTCCACACTGCTGGCATCTATACGGTTTCTCTCCTGTGTGGACTCTCTGGTGTCTGTGAAGGTGTGAGTTCTGAGTAAAACATTTTCCACACTGCTGGCATTTGTATGGTTTCTCTCCTGTATGGACTCTCTGATGCTTCGAAAGGTCTGATTTGACAGAAAAACATTTCCCACACTGCTGACATTTGTGAAGTTTCTCTCCTGTGTCAATTCTTTGATGCTGCAAAAGGTGTGGATTCCAAGCCAAACATTTTCTACATTGCAGGTGTTTGAAAGGTTCCACTCCTGTGTGCATTCTCTGATGAGTCACAAAGACAGATTTGCGACCAAAATCTTTTCCACACTGCTGACATTTGAAAGGTTTCTCTCCTGTGTGCACTCTCTGATGAGTCACAAGGTTTGATTTGTCAGCAAAACTTTTTCCACACTGCTGGCATATGTATGGTTTCTCTCCTGTGTGGACTCTCTTATGAGCCACAAGGGCTGACTTGTCAGCAAAGCATTTTCGACACTCCTGGCATTTGTAAGGCTTCTCTCCTGTGTGAACTCTCTGATGTTTGACGAGGTGTGACTTCCAAGCAAAGTATCTTCCACACTGTTGGCATTTGTATGGTGTTTCTCCTGTATGGACTCTCTGATGAGTCACAAGGACTGACTTCTGAGTAAAACATTTTCCGCAGTGCTGACATTTATATGGTCTCTCTCCGGTGTGAACTCTCTGATGAATTACAAGATCTGATTTCTGAGCAAAATATTTTCCACACTGCTGGCATTGGTATGGTTTCTCTCCTGTGTGGACTCTCTCATGCCTCAAAAGGGTTGAAACCTGAGCAAAATATTTCTCACACTGTTGACATTTATATAGTTTCTCCCCTGTATGGGTTCTTTCATGAGTCACAAGAACTGATTTCTGAGCAAAACATTTTCCACACTGCTGGCACTGGTATGGTTTCTCTCCTGTGTGGATTCTCCCATGAACCACAAGATCTGACTTCTGACCAAAGTATTTCCCACATTGCTGGCATTTGTATGATTTCACACCTGTGTAGACTCTCTGAGGAAACACAAGGTCTCCTATAAAAAAAGGCAAGGAGAGGAAAAGTGAATCTCAGCATTCAGAGAAGAAAGACCTCCAAAAACAACATTGGAGCTAATCCAGCTCAAGAAGGAAAGGAAACATAGAATCAAAGCATCCAACCTCTGTTTACACACAGAGACTCCATCACCCTCCAAGGGAGTGTGTTCCACTGTTGAACAGCTCTTACTGTCAGGAAGTTCTTCCTACTGTTGGAGGTGGAATCTCTTCCTGTAGCACTTCATGTCTGAACTAGGATTGGGACCCCACTTTCAGTGACAGTAAGGCTCCAGAGTGCTCAGACAGGGATGGGCAACTGTGAGGGATTAGTGGGCCACAACAGATCCCCAGAGGATCTCAGAGGGCATCCCCCATTGTACTACTTGAAAACTGTTTTGCTCCTAAATATCCCCCAACACCTGTTAGGGAATAGCGAGGAAGTTCTTCCCCTTCTCTGAGCCATTTTATGGGTGGGGAGGGCTTTTTCCCAAGAGGAGGCTAGAGACCTGTTCAGGGCCTAGAAGGGCTGAAAGAGGGACCAAAAATCTAGCAAAATTGCTTTGGGATGTGTTGAGGGATATTTGGGGGTAAAAATCATTAATTGCCATGCTTCCTTCCTGCAGAATCCTAGGATTGGTAGTTTAGAAGGGTATGTAGACTCTTCAACTGGAAAGCTTTAGTGCCTCACTAAACTACAAATCCAAAGACTTCAGAAGATAATGCCATGACAATTAAAGCAGAATCATAGTGCTATGACAATGTAGTATGAAAGGACCCTCCGTCTCTATAGAAAAGGCAATGGGTTCAAGTTCTTTACCTAGAGAAGACGCATTCTCATAGTTTTCCATCATCACCTCATTGTACAAAGATCTCTGGTTCTGATCCAACAGTTGCCATTCCTCCTCTGTGAAGTACACAGCAACATCCCCAAAGGTCACCTGCAATAGAAAATAGCCCTCATCCAAAGAGTGACTAAATAAAAGTGGAAGAAAACACATGGTGCATCCCAAATATTGTCACTTCAGAATACAGCAGATTGGGACATGTTTGCATATTCTCCATTTCTTTTCCTTAACTGCCTGGACCTTGAAGAAAAGGGAATGAGGGAAATGAAAGGCTGCAACCTGGGTCCCTGATGATCTAGATTTCTCATGTGAAGGAAGACTTTGTTGAATGTGTTCATAACAGGGTGTCTTGGAAGTCTCTCATTCATAAGTTTGCCATATTGGTCTTCCTGATCTGCATTACTATCTGCCATAAGCCTAGGGCAGTCTCACCCAATCAGCAGATTTTTTTTTTTAATTTCCAGCTAGTATGGACAAGTTCTTCAGCAGAGAGCACAGGAACCACTATATATTCTTGACAAAAAAATTTAAAAATAAAAATAATGAAAACCACAAATTAAATAATTAGGAATTGCTGCTTTTCATGATGGCTCAAAACCAGCTGCCTGAATCAGGTGTCTCCCTCCAACAAAATGGTGGACCAACCCTGCCTAAAAGCCTTGGGTTTAATGCTCATGATAGAACAGAACAAGTCCTCCTGAGGGACACCATAGTGCCCAGTCCCACCACCCCAGCCCTGATTGACTGGAAGGGGAAGTAAGGACAAGATGGGAGGAGAAACTGGTCAACTGAGCCAGAGAATGGTCTTCGACTACTCATCACATCCTGGACTGAAAATCGCCTGATGGCACCATCACAAAGAAGGAGGGGGTGAATGTTAACCTGTTCCAATGTCATCTTTCCTGTAGTTTCTTCCATGGAGGAGGAATTCAGTATTGGTTCTCCTCTCTCTCTATGTTTGGAGCCCATCTTGCATCTATGCAAACCTGCAGAATGTAAAAATGGAGGTGTTTTACATGTGCACACATTTATACAGTCATCCCTGGATCACCAAAAAGACAAATGGCTCTGGAAGAAAAAATAACTAAATTGAGGCTCTCATATTGAGCTTGTAATTCATAGGTCACCCTAGGTTGAAGCCAACCAATCTTCTATTGGGTTCCTTCTTTATTTATCAGAAAAACAAAATCCTTTTGAGTTGAGATTACCCATTGAGTTGAGAGTTTGCCTTAAGGCAGGAGTAGAAATCTTGCAATCCTCCAAGTGTACGTGGAATACAACTCCCAGCATTCCTTACTGATCTCTTATGCCTTCCAAGGGGCTGATGGCAGGTGTACACCATCAATAATTGAAGGGCCTCAAGATGTCCACTCCGGTCTAAAGAAAGTAAACTATATGCAGTGAAAAAAACAAAGGCAGAGCCCTCTTTCCTCAAGGTTTCTGAGGCATCCTCAGGTGGGGAGTGTGGAAAGAACTTCAGCACCAGAGTTGATCTTTTACCTGAAAAGATCCCTATCCATTCACATACAAGAGCATTACTGTCTCTCAGCCTCACCAGAGCGAGCTGTGTGCCAAGTGAGCATTTATTTGTCTAGTCAAAATCTTTTTGCGGGGATCCTCTGAAAAGGACTTACAAGGGATGCAGATTCAGGGTTTGCAGAATTAAGAGAACTTAGCGTTCCAGAGAAGGAAATGTTAACATGGGGAAAGGATAGAAGCTGTATGATCTGTCCCCATTTCCAGAAGGAGAAGGTGGAAGAGACAGGAGAAAAAGGTCAGGGGGCAAAGGTGGGGGTGATGATGATGGCAGTAAGGGAGAAATCTCCCATCACCCCCTGAAAGCTGGGTTAGCAACCAACTTCCTAGCCCCATTCAGACTCTGTCTCTCCTTCTCGTCCACAGTCTGGAAACTTAGAAATCTCCTCTGACCCTCCTTTCTCTCCCAGACAGATAGTGCAATGGTGTCAGAAGCCTCACCCAGATCATCTTTTTCCAAGGTGAAAGGGGAAAAGGTGATCTGGAGCCTCCTGTTGTCATTAGTTTGGATACTGTGAGAAGATCTCAAGGGAACCAGTGAAGGAAGGTGACTGTGAAATCACCCATCCTCAAAGTAGACCTAGAGCCAAGGGGGGGGGGGGTGCTGATCAACACTTATGTAATGACAAACAATATCTCCCTTTATGAGTCCATTAGAGCTCTATCTCCCACTACCTTCTTGGGCTTATTTGGTGGAAACAAGAGAAACAGGGCCTTCTTGGTGGCTGCTCCCAGACTTTGAAATTTCCTCCCTTGGAGGCTAGAATGGTTCCTACCTTGGTGTCCTTCTGCTGGCAAGGAGACACATTCTTATTTCAACAAGCTTTTAGAAACTGACAGTGAGGGGCTCTCAATAGTGCTATTTTTGTTGGTCTGCATAGAATCTTTTAATTAATGTATAACTTTACAGACTATTCAATTGTTTTATAGGTAACATTTATAGTTACACTGTTTTGGTACAGTTTTTAATTTGTACTATTTTTCTTTAAAAAAAATCCCACACACACAGAACTAATCCTCCATACAAACCATTGCTCCCCATTTTAAAGGGGAAAGAATGACTGAGTAGTTGCCAGTTCAATTCTTAGCTGAGTGATGGTACAGCCTTTTGAGGAGAGACACATAATAGGAAGACCTTTACCCATCTTCCTTATTGGGGTTTTAT
>CM034703.1:332885285-332898951 GCA_020142125.1 Phrynosoma platyrhinos
AAGAAAAGCGCTTTTAAATACATGGAAGGAAATTAAGGGGAAAATATACAGGAAAATACCATTGTGGATCTCACCGCATGAAGCCTTCTATGGGAGATGGACAGCAGTAAAAACATGGTTGAAATACCAAGATATATTAAAAAAAGGTGTTGATCAAAAATTGGACCTAAAATCAATTGAAGAAATAGCACAATTGGATTCTAAAATGCATTGGTTGTTATATATACAACTAAAAGAAAGATTTAAAATGGACATAAAACTTCAAGGAATTGAAGAAGAAACATTTGAAATAGACAATGTGTTGCAACAATCACCCGAGCAAAAGATAAGCAAATTTTATAAATTTTTAATGGAAATTAAACAAGAATCAGAAAAAATATCAGACAACATGATTAAATGGGCGACGGACATAGGAAGGACAATAGAATTGGAACATTGGGAAAAAGCAAGAAGAAGGCCAGATAAATTTACAAAATCGCAAGATCTAAAAGAAAATTTTTGGAAAATGGAACAAAGGTGGTATTTGACTCCAGCTAGAATAGCTAAGATATACAAAATAAAAGAGAAAGAATGCTGGAAGTGCAAACAGAGCGTTGGTTCTTGGTTCCATACATGGTGGAAATGTTCAAAAATAAAAAATTATTGGAAAAAAATACATATTAATATACAAAATATGTTGAATATCAAGTTTGAAATATGTCCGGAATTTTATTTGTTAAATATGTTAAATAGTTTGGATCAGGTAATTGAGATAAAATACTGGAGAATAGTCCTCTATATGGTAATAGCAGCTAGAATATTAGTTGCACAAAAATGGAAAAAACAAGACATACCTACTTAGATGAATGGTTTTTAAAACTAGCAGAAATGAAAGAAATGGACAAATTAACAAATATACTTAATAATAAAGACTTGGAGTTAATTGAAGAAGAATGGGCTCCAATAGAGAAATATATTAAAAATAACTGGAGGTAAATAAGCTAAGATATTAAGAAGAAAGATAACATAAATTATTTATTAGTAAGAATTGTAAGAAAAATAAATTTAAGATAGAAACTTAAGAATATATACAACCTTCCTTTAGTTCTTTCACAATGAGTACTTATATATATTCAATTGTTGTGATGCCTTTAACAACTATTCTGCAGATAAAATCTCTTAGATAAGAGCTGATTTAGATGCCGGAATTATAGTAGAAGTGACTGATGAGGAGTCCAGCAAGCCCGTTTGAGATTAGACTGAATCAGTTCGAGTTGGTGAGTACCGATGACGTGGACAAGATCCTTGGAAAAGTGAAGAGGACGATGTGCTCCCTCGATCCCTGCCCATCTTGGCTGGTTGTCCAGGGGGGTGATACGTTGATGGCTTTTCTTAAGATGGTCATTAATGCATCCCTTAGGGAAGGAATTGTTCCATCAAGTTTAAAGGAGGCGATCATTAGACCACTCCTGAAAAAACCTTCCCTGGACCCCCTGGACTTGAAAAATTATAGACCAGTCTCTCATTTACCATTTTTGAGCAAGGTGATCGAGTGAGCCATCGCCCTCCAACTCGCCCTCCAAGTGATCTTAAATGAAGCCGATTTTCTGGATCCATTTCAAACCGGCTTCAGACCTGGATATGGGGTGGAGTCTGCCATGGTCGTTCTGGTAGATGACCTGCATCTGAGCACCGACAGGGGGAGCGTGACCCAGTTGGTGCTTCTAGACCTTTTAGCGCAGGGGTTGGCAAACTACGGCCTGCAGGCTGAACCCGGCCCGCCGAGGCCTTCAAAAGGGGCCGTTGCTGTTACTACTATTGATGCCGCACGCGCACAAGTATAGAGCGCCATTTTGCTTTCCAAAATGGCGCCCATGCTCGCACACGCATGCGCACAATGGCGGGCGCCATTTTGGAAGGCAAAACAGTGCCGGCGTCACGAGCGCATGCGCACAACACCGGTGCTGTTTTGCTTTCCAAAATGGTGCCCGCCATCATGCGCATGCGTGTGCGAGTGCGGGCGCCATTTTGGAAGGCAAAACGGTGCTGGCATCGTGAGCACATGCACACAACGCCAGCACTGTTTTGCCTTCCAAAATGGTGCCCGCTGTCATGCGCATGTGTGCACAAGCACAGGGCGCCATCCAAAATGCCGCCTCGTGCTCGCATATGCATGTGCCCCACGGCGGGTGCCATTTTGAAAGGCAAAACTGCACCAGCATCGTGCGCATGCGCTTGCGATGCTGGCGCTGTTTTGCCTTCCAAAATGGCACCTGCTAATAAATAAATTATATTATTATTATTATTATCCTTCCATAGGTCACGAAAATGAGGACCCAGCTTGATGGGGGCAATTATAAATCCCAAAAGCAAAAAATGGTGTAATTTTGCCCACTTTCTGCATGGGTTAATGTCACTTTAATGCTCAATTAGCCTGACGTGTCTGAAAACAATCCACTTTTGCAGGATATTCTCAGGATTTAAATCCCGTCTATCCAAGGGATTTGGGTGCTTTGCCTCCCATGTGATAGACTCCTCTGTTTTGCTTACATTTTAGCTCTATCAGCTACCACTGCTGTTGTTCTCCTGATCACCCCAGATCATTTTGAAGTCTATTGTGGGGGATCCAACATTTTTATGGGGGTTACCTATGAAAAGGATGGGGAGAGTAGAGGTGGAATTTAGTAATTCCAAAACAATCCATTCAGAGGCTTAGGAGTTATCCACAGCAATAAAAAGAATTTCATAGAATCATAGAGTTGAAAGAGACCACAAGGGCCATCCAGTCAAACCCCTGCCATGCAGGAACTTCATCCAAGTCATTGATAAAGATGTTGACTAGCACTGGGCCCAGGACAGAACCCTGTGGCACCCCACTGGTCATTTCTCTCCAGGATGAAAAGGAGCCTTTGATTTTGACCAGTTAACCAATTACAAATCCATGTAACAGTTATCTTGTTTAGCCAACATTTTACTAGATTGTTTGCCAGAATGTCATGGGGAACCTTGTGAAAGGCCTTAGTGAAATCAAGATATGCTATATCCACAGCATTTCCTTCATCTACCAAGCTGGTAATTCTATCAAAATAAGAGATCAGATTTGTCTGGCATGACTGGTTTCTCTGAACCCATGTTGACTTTTTGTGCTTATAGCATTCCCTTCTAAATGTTCATAGATTCTCTGTTTTAATGATCTGCTCTAGAATCTTTCCTGGTATTCATGTCAGACTAACTGGTTGATAATTGTTGGGATCCTATTTTTTCCTTTTTGAAGATGGGGACAACATTTGCCCTCCTCCAGTCTGCTGGGACTTCTCCTGTTCTCCAGGAGTTCTCAAAGATTATTGCCAATGGCTCCGATATTGCATTTGCCAATTCTTTAAATACCCTTGGATGCAATTCATCTGGTCCTGGAGACTTAAATTCATTTAGGTTAACTAGGTATTCCTGTACTACCTCTTTATGTATTCTGTGCTGCATTTCCCCTATTGTGTCCTCTGCTCCATTTTCCTCAGGTTGAGCATCCTTTTCTTTTTCTGAGAAGACTGAGGCAAAGAAGGTGTTGAGTAGTTCTTTTCTCTGTCCCCTGTTAGCATTTTGCCATATTCTCTGTGCAATGGCCCTACCATGACATACCCAAAAAAGCTCTCTTTGTTGTTCTTAATCTCTAGCAAGCCTGAGCTCATTCTGCACTCTAGCTTTTCTAACTCTACCCTTACATTGCTTACTATTTGCTTGAATTCCTCTTTGGTGATTTCCCCTTTTTTCTATTTCTTATATATGTTCCATTTAAAACTTAGCTCAGTTATAACTTCCTTAGTCTTCCATCCTGGTTTCTTGAGACACCTCACATTCTTCCTCCTCATTGGAATTGTTTTAAATTGTGCCTTCAGCATCTCCATTTTGAGAACCTCCCATCCATCCTGAACTCCCTTCTCTTTTAGTATTCCTGACCATGGGACCACCCCTAGCATTTCCCTAAGCTTACTGAAATCATCTCTCCTAAAGTCTAGAATGCATGTCTGACTATGCCTGGTTTCTCCTTTCCACTGTAAAAGAAACTCCAGGAGGACATGATCACTCCCACCTAAGGATCCTGCCACTTGCACCCCATTGATCAGGTCATCCCTGTTGGTTAAGATAGATCTAAAACAGTGGATCCTCTTGTTGCCTCTTCCACATTTTGGACAATGAAATTGTCTTCGAGGCAAGTGAGGAATTTGCTAGACCTTTGACTTCCAGCAAATATAAGCATAGTTGAAGTCACCCATCACTACTACATCTCTCCTTTCTGAGTGTGTGGTCATCTGTTCTAGAAAGGCAGCATCCAATTCCTCTAACTGACTTGGGAGTCTGTAGTAGAGTCCCACAATAACATTCCTGTTGTTTTCTACCCCTTTAATTTTGATCCAGATGCTCTTCACACCAGTGAAGAAGTCCAGAACTTCAATCCTGATTTCCAGGATCGAAGTTCTGGACTTCTTCACTGGTGTAAATATCCCTAACATATAATGCTATTCCTCCTCCTTTCCTGTTTGGCCTATTTCTCTTAAAAGGTTATACCCCTCTATTACTACATTCCAATTATGAGATTCATTCTACCAGGTTTCAGTGATGCTTATTATATTTGCTTTGTTGTGCTAGGAGTTCAAGTTCATCTTGCTTATTTCCCATGCTCTGAGCATTAGTGTAGAGCAGGCCTGCACAACACAAGGCCCGAGGACCACATGCGGCCTGCCAAAGGATTTCAGATGGCCCATGATGATGTGGAACAACTTCAGGGCTCCTCCACTGCTTGTCCTCCTCCTGAGGAGAGTGCCATGTGCAGGAGGAGGAAGAAGGGCTAATGCCAACCCTATAAGGTTCTTCCACCACCTGGCTTTCTCTAGAGCTGTGTAAGCTGTGAAATGCGGAGGATTGGTGTCTGGATGTAACTGGAAGGAGGGGTGATGGGTGAAATGCCTGGGCTAAAGAGAGATAGCGCTGTTGAGAAAGTTTGGAAATGGGGTCTGGCTTTTAACTTAGAGGTCCACTGAGTCACCGTCACAGGATGAGATGACTCAACTGTTAAAGTGAGCAACAATGTAGGTTCACAACCATAAACAATTTCAAATGGTGACTGTCCTGTACTCTGATTGATAGTTTCATTGAAAGTCACTTCAACATGTGGCAGCAGCTCATACCAATTGTCCTGCAGGTGATTGGTATAATATCTAAGGTACCTTTCAAGCAAAGCATTTGTCTGTTCTAATTGCCCATCCATCTGGGGGTGATGAGTGGAGCTCAATGCTAGTTCAACCCCCAATTTGGACTGCAACACCTTTCAAAATTGTGAGGTGAACTGCGACCCTCGATCTGTTACTATCTTATCTGGTAATCCGTGATATCGATACACAAATTGTATGAACAGATCAGCCAGCTTAGGGGCTGTGGGGAGTCCCTTGCACTCCACATAATGTGCTTATTTTAAGAACAAGTCTGTCACAACCCAAATGGTGTTTCGACCTTGGCTCTCAGGCAGCTCAGTGATGAAATCCATGGCGATATGCTTCCATGGGCAACTAGGGGTCTCCAGTGGCTGCAAAAGTCCATTAGGTTTTTCCACCAATGGCTTAGCCGTAGCACACGCTGGGCAACTTTTTACATAGTCTCCCACATCCAGCTGCATCCTTTCCCACCAATATTGCTTGAAAAGGGTGCCAGGATTTCACAAAACCCCAATGTCCCACAGCTCTGGAATCTTTAGTCTTAAGTCTTTAGGCACATATACTCTCAGTCCTTTCTACCAAAGACCATTGTCTTTCTTCTCTAACTGTTGCTGGTGTGTTTGTAGCCAGTTGTCACTCTCTGAAACTTTCTGGATCTCTAAATGAAATGGATCCAGCTCTCTGTGATCTCCCTCCCCTTTTGCCTTAGCCTGGCTACATATCATGACCACTAGTCCCATTTGCATTGGTGTAAACAAAGCTTGTAGTGGCTGGGTTTCTTTGCCCACCAAGCATTTGAAAACAAGACACCCTGCCAAAAAACTGGGTCCTAAAAACTGTGGAACCTTTTGAGGTCAAGAGACTAATCAATGGGGTGATTGCAGAGTTGGACTTGCCAAAAGCCTATAGACATTTGCACCCTGTTTTTCATTTCAGTCTACTGAAACCTGCCCAGACCAGTGAACACTGGAGAACTGAGGAAACCCCACCTTTGCCTATGTTGGTGGATGGGGAACATAATTTTGAAATTTCCAAAATATTGGACTCTAGAATGCATAAAGGGGGATTACAATATTTGGTTCGATGGAAACATTTCCTATTGACCATGCTGAGTGGGTTAAACATGTCAAAACTTCTAAATTAGTTGGGGAATTTCATTTGAGCTGTCCTGACAAACCTGGTTGGAGGGGTAGGTTGGATGATTGCCAATGATGCCTGTGTCCATAGGTTCTGTCAGGTTATTATTGTTAGGTTTTAATATTTTAATAGTTGTAGTTGATAGGGGATTGTGAGCATGTTAGTAGTCATAGCAAGTATGGGGGGTTGGGACTATTGCTACTGGGCTAGAATAGTTTTGAGAAAGTTAGGCTTTGGAGTGTGTAAGCTATGAGATGCGGAGAGTTGATGTCTGGATGTAACGAAGGAGGGGTGATGGGTGAAATGCCTGGGCTAAAGAGTAATAGTGTTGGTGAGAAAGTTTGGAAAGGAGGGCTGGCTTGATGAGGGAAAATGCTATGGGACTTGGAGGTGGGTGCTGGTTTTAGCACCAAGGGTGTTGGAGTTTAATGGTTTGGGGGTTTTAAGATATCATTTGGCTTGGAGGGGACAGTTCTAGCTTAAACACTGACTGGTGAATTTCTGACTATGTGTTCTCAATAAACCTCTTGTTCAGGGGTCCCTAAACTACGGCCCGTGGGCCAAACCCAGCCCGTCGAAGCCTTGTATCTAGCCCGTGGTTGGTTCTGCTGCCGCTGCCGCCCCCGCCTTTCTAGTGCGCGCGTGACCCTGGGTGCCATTTTGGAACAAAAAATGTGCATGCACGCGCGACTCCGGGTGTCATTTTTGTTCCAAAATGGCAGCCGGGTCGTGTGCAAGCGAATGAGCGGCCGGCCTCCTCCTCCGCCCTCTGCCTCCTCCGCATAAATAGAAGAGCGGGAAGGGAGTGTGATTAAAGGCACATCCCTTCCTTCATCTTTGATTTTGGTTGCTGCAAGAAGATGTCAAGGAGACCAAGGGCCTTTGCAGACTGCTAGAAATAGTGCAAATTGAGTCCACTTTAACTGTCCTGGCTCAGTGCTAGGGAATCGTGGGAATTATATTTTTTTCTGAGACATTGAGCCTTCTCCGTCAGAGAGCTCTGGTGCCACAATAAACTACAGTTCCCATGATTCCCTAGCACTGAATCAGGGCAGTTAAAGTGGACTCAATTTGCACTATTTCTGGCAGTCAGCAAAGGCAGTATGCAAGAAAGCTGTAAACTCATCAGTTTCACTAGGATAAAAGCAGGAATTCTGTGTAAATAAGTGCTAATTAAAATTTATCGGTTTTGTGGGTTTTTTGGGCTGTGTGGCTATGTTCTAGAAAAACCCACAAAAAACTATGGATGCCTGCCATGAAAGCCTTCGTCTTTACAATTTTATTTATCGTTTATGACCAATCCCTTCATACTTCAAACTGGGAAGTGATATGCCAAAGAGCAGGGGTAGGCAACCTTTCCCCTTTAAGGGCCGAGGGACTTCAGCTCCCAGAATCCCAGGAGCTATTGGCCAACATGGGACTATTGGCCAACATGGCTGAGGCTTCTGAGAGCTGAAGTCCCTCGGCCCTTAAAGGGGAAAGGTTGCCTACCCCTGCCAAAGAGAATTAAGAGAACTGAAAGGCCAAATAGTTTTTATTGTGGGAGGAAACTGGGAGTAACCAAAAACAACCCAGTCAGGGTTCAAAATGGACCTCCAAAGGCAAAAGGCATGGGTCTCTGCTTCCTAGAGAGACAGGAGAAGCAAATGGACTCAGTTCCCCATGTTCCTTGGAGGACAAAAGGGGTCCCTTGAGCATCTGGGGGTAGGGGAGAGAGAAGGCAGAGGGGTCCGCTTGTGCCTGGAGGAGGCAGGACAGGGAGAGCCAAGGGCTAACAGTGCTGGGCAGGCGCAGGAATATACTATACAATCACAGCACTCCTGACAGATGATCTGTGTAAAAGCCTCTGATGAAAAGCCTCCAAAGAAGGAGATGCTCTGAGGTGGCATATTTTACCGTCAAACCGCTCTTACTGTCAGGAAGTTCTTCCTAATGTTTGGTCAGAATCTCTTTTCCTGTAGCTTGCCTCCATCGCTCTGTGTCCTGTTCTCTGGAGCTGCCGGAAAGGTTTTGTCCTGCAGCCCCTTCCGAAAGTGAATCCTAGAATCCTAGAGTTGGAAGAGACCCCAAGGGCCATCCAGTCCAACCCCATTCTGCCATGCAGGAACTCAAAATCAAAGCATCCTCAACAGATGGCCATCCAGCCTCTGGAAGAAAAAGAAAAAGAAATAATGAAATAATAATGAAGTAATGTCTTTCTGAGAAGGATTTCTATTTTTATTTTTTAAAAAAACTTTATTAATTTTTTTAAAAAAACAACTACAACAAAAACAATTAACAATTAACAACCCATTCACACTACATATAACACCAATTGACAGATAATGCAATCAAGGATTTCTATTTTTAATGACCCAACGTCCCTTCAGAATCTGAAGCCATGTTGCCATTTTCTCTTCTGCTTTTTTTTTCTCCTAGCAGCAAAAATGGGGCACAGGTAATTACAAAAAATAATATCGGCATTAAAAAAAGGGAGGAGGGAAAGAATGCTTTTGTTGAAAATATATATGTGTGTGTGTTTGTGTTGGTGTGCAATATCTTCCATCTATTGTTTTTTTAAAAAATAAATTTTATTACATAAACACAAATATACAAATATACACATACATATAATGACATATAAATAAAAATACACATTACTCTTAACATTACAGATAACTACTTAACACATAAGTAAACACATACACCTTAAAAAAAATTAAGATCTATCTTAGCTTACTCTGAATGCTTCTTCCAAATAAATGAGTTGTTGCCTTCAAATCACGTCTAACTCTTATCACTATCCCCAAATATATTATTTACATAATTTTATTAACTTCTTCATTCTTCAAACTTAGATCACCAACAAGGAAAAAATAAATTTGTCTTCTTCATCTAAATTTCTCAATCATAAATTCTTCATTGCCCATATTTTATCTAACTGTAATTCATCCAGTCCTATTCTATATCACTTCAATTCTAATCCCATCTCTATCTCTTACCCATCTATTGTTTTTTTTAAAAGCCATAAAGAAAAAGCCCCTATCTGTTCTGCACGGCAACAATGCCAGCTGCATTCCATCAACTAAAAAGCTGCAAGCCATGAACCTTCCTCCACAGCTGTAGAAGGAATAAAAAGGCAGGGCCATAAAAATTCATCAGGATAATGTAGAGATGAGACACCTTTGAGTCACCATCCCTGCAATCAACCAATCACTCATCCAGTGGCATTTACAGCACACCTCATTCCCCTGTTCCTTAAGGACAATTGATTTTCTGGATTTCCTGAAGAAGAAGTCAAAGACAAAGTCAAGGAGGCAAAGCCAAAATTCGGTCACAGCTGGCAGGAAAAGGAGGGAGCCTCAACATCTTTGTGTCCCCAGTAAGCCATGAAAAAGGCCTACAGCCAGCCTCAGGGAAACCCCAGGCCAGTCACACTTGTTCTCCACCTGACCCTACCTCACAGGGATGTTGTCAGGATTAAATGTGGGAAAGTGGGGAAAGCCACGATGCTCCCTCAAGCTCTCTTGCGGCAAGGCGGGATATCAGAAATGGAACGTGGTTGTGGTGGTTGTGTGCCTTCCAAGTCATGCCTGACTTATGGCAACCTTCAGGTTACCTAATCACACTGGTCAACTATATTTCAGAGGAGCAATGTGGCTTTCTACCGGGGAGACAATTAAAAAATAACATAAGAAATATAGTCAATGTAATAGAGCATTTTGATTTACATATTGATAAAAAGCTAGCAATTATATTGCTTGATATGGAGAAAGCCTTTGATAGCCTGAATTGGGAGTTTATGATTGGAGTCATGAACTGGATGGGATTTGGGCCTAAATTTCTAAACTGGGTAGCAGCTATATATAAGGACCAAGTAGCTAGAATTAAAATCAATGGCATAAGATCAAAACCAATTAGAGTCAACAAAGGTACAAGGCAAGGGTGCCCTCTATCACCTCTCCTCTTTATTTTAGCTTTAGAAACTTTTATGTGTAAAAAAGCGGTAGTTTGCTTTTGCCCTCCTCGAGACCCCAAGGGCCATCCAGTCCAACCCCATTCTGCCATGCAGGAACTCTCAACCAAAGCATCCCCGATAGATGGCTGTCCAGCCTCTGAGGGCATCCAGTAGCTACTGATGTGGCGTGTGCCTTCAAGTAATTTCCGACTTGTGATGATTCTAAGGCGACCCTATCATGGGGTTTTCTTGGCCAGGTTTGTTCAGAGGAGGTTTCCCATTACCTTCCCCTGAGGCTGAGAGAGTGTGACTTGCCCAAGGTCACCCAGTGGGTTTCATGGCTAAGTGGGAATCGAACCCTGGTCTCCAGAGCTGTAGCCCAACAGTCAAACTACAATCCCAAATATGTTTCTAATGGGAAACGTTTCAGGGAAAGGGGCAGGAAAGCCAACCACCTTGTTATTTCCATGGAAATTTATTTCTTTATTTCAGAGTGTATTCATTTGCTGATCTATTTCTTCTGCCCTCTGTTTCCCCCCCCCAATTTGTTATTATTAGATAATATTTATATATTATTTATATTATTAAATATTTATATATTATTTATAAATATTATTAAATAATATTTGTATATTATGTTACAAATATAATATTTATATATTATTTATAAATATGATGTAATATTTATATATTATTTATAAATATTATATACAATATTTATATATTAACTAATATTTATATATTCATTAATGTCATTCATGTATTATTGACAGATAAATGCTATATATTTATTAATGTTATTAAGGTGCTGTCATCAGGTTTGTTGTACTTTAGTGTGTAACTAAGGGCCTTTGCAGACTGCCAGAAATAGTGCAAATTGAGTCCACTTTAACTGCCCTGACTCAGTGCTAGGGAATCATGGGAACTGTAGTTTATTGTGGCACCGAACTCTCTGACAGAGAAGGCTCAATGTCCCAGAAAAAAATACAATTCCCATGACTCCCTAGCACTGAGCCAGGGCAGTTAAAGTGACCTCAATCTGCATTATTTCTGGCAGTCTGCAAAGGCCCTAAATGTGTAACTCCATAAAGGGAGCCTCTTTTTCAGGCCACAGAGAGGTTCGCGAGGAGCAACAAAGAATCGCCTCCTTCCGCTCAGTCCTCCGAGGAGCAGTGAGCTCTGCTTCCTAGAGAGGCCGGAAGTGTTCGCGCGGGGAAGAAGAAGAGCGACGCGCCCTCTGATGTAATTTCCGGAAAGAGTTTCTAAGGCGGGAGAAGGAAGGCGTTTTGAGGAGGAGGCTGGAAATGAAGAAGGTAATAAAGGGGGAGGGACCCCAAATTTGCTTTTCTCCTGGGAAGGAAGGGAGGCAGGAAGGAAAAGGAAGGAGGGAGGAATTCAGAAGGAAGGGCTTCCTTGGTGGTGGGGGATTTGGCTCTGGGTTCAAGTGTGGGGTTCTTTCCTGAGGAGGGTCACCTGGAGGGATAATGGAGGCTATTATGGCAGGGGTAGGCAACCTTTCCCCTTTAAGGGCCGAGGGACTTCAGCTCCCAGAATCCCAGGAGCTATTGGCCAACATGGGACTATTGGCCAACATGGCTGAGGCTTCTGGGAGCTGAAGTCCCTCGGCCCTTAAAGGGGAAAGGTTGCCTACCCCTGTATTATGGGATGCCAGAGTGGCTTGAAAGCGAAGAAATGGACAGAGGAGAGAGGGATGCTGGGAATTGGGGGAGGGGGAGGAAGACACCCTCCCAAGGCTCCATATTCCTGAAAAAGAGGGAGGAAGGGAGCTCCTTAGTGTTCTTGGGGGGAAGGAGGGAAGAGAGAAGAGCCAGGCTGAAAATCTTGGAGGGGAAGGATTTATGGGGTGAAGAATGTGGGGCCTTTCCCTTCCCAACTGAGCCTGCCTGGATTTTCAGATCTGCAGGAGAGGCCCCTCTCTGGGTCCCACTACCATCAGAAGATATGGGACAGGCTTCTCCAGTGGCCACTCTTAGGTTATGGAGTGCCCTCCCCAGTGGGCATATCCAAGGGGGCTTGCTGTATTGACCGTACAGGAAAGTACAGTATCATCTAAAACCCACAAAACCACTACACCATGATTACCACAAAACGGCTGTGCCACACTCTCCTCAGTTAGAAATGAGAGACCTTTATTGGTCCAAGCAGAATGCACACTGTACATCAGAGATAGGCAACCTTTCCCCTTTAAGGGCCGAGGGACTTCAGCTCCCAGAATCCCAGGAGCTATTGGCCAACATGGGACGATTGGCCAACATGGCTGAGGCTTCTGGGAGCTGAAGTCCCTCGGCCCTTAAAGGGGAAAGGTTGCCTACCCCTGCTGTACATCCTGCAAGCTGTTGAAACTTCCCTGGCTTCTTCATTGGGCAAGTATCAAAAATGATACAAGAGAAAGAAAGAAAAAGGATGAATTTAGTCATAGCCCTGCATTTGGTTAAGCTGTTGTGGCTGTTGTCCTCAGTTCAGAGGACATGGAAGGGTCTTCATGCAGATGGGCCCCTCTTCCTCCTGGCCACGTGGAAACTGGGAGGTTCAGTCCAATAGATTAGTCTGGCTCCCTTCTGACTTTTCATCCACTGAGGCCTTTAAGGACTAACTGGGTCCGGCTGGACTTTGAATGTTCCATGTAACTATTAGGATAGTGTTGAAAAGGTTTTAATGACTGCTTTAAAATTATGTGTATGTTATACTTATCATTGATTCTGGTTTACTGAATATTTTTAAATGCTGTAAACTGCCCTGCATCCCTAATTATGGAGCAAAGTATTGCATAAAATAAATGCACACACAAGGAAAACATCTAAATATTCATTCAGATTAAATATTAGATAAATATCTAATCTGGGTTTTCAACAAAATTTATCTGGTATTCCCCACCTTTGTATAAATGTCAAAATTTATTACTCTTAGGTAACATTGTATGGTGTAGTGGTTTGAGTGTTGGACTATGGTTCAGAACATCAAGGTTTGATGCTCAGCCATGGAAACCTGCTGGGTGACTCTAGATGAGTCACACTCTCTTAGCCTCACAAAATCTCATGCCTTAGGGCTATAAGTTGGAAATGACTTGAAGACACACAACAACAGCATATTGTGAAGGAAGCAATGAGTGGCTGGAAAATGATTCTTCCTTATAAAAGAGGAAGATCTTCCCCCTCCTCCTACTGTTTCCTCCCCCCTCTTGCTGAGACTTGTCCCATTAAAGTCAATGAGATCATTTAGTCATGCCTGATTTATCTCTCCCTGTTTTCAGTATGTATGTATGTATGTATGTATGGTATGGCTAAGTCAAGACCCAACCTTAAGGCTCTATGCAGACTTTCCTGGGAGTAAGTCCCCAGGAACAATCTCAGAAAAATCCTTTGTGAATAAATAATAATAATAATAA
>CM034703.1:333058312-333071752 GCA_020142125.1 Phrynosoma platyrhinos
ACTGAGAGTAGACATTCAGATTTTTACAAAAACTAACAGCAATAATGATGGTAGAGGAGCTAGAGAAAAAAATCAGATACACTAAGCAAAAATATTTCGAATTCGCAAATAAACCTGGAAACTGGCTAGCCTGGAAATTAAAATGACAAAAAAATTGGAAAAGGAGATTGAAACACACACTGAATTATGATATAAAAGAGAATTATTATAAGATGCAATATGCCAGAGAAAATATCTAAGATCTATAAAAATAGCAAAGGAGAATGTTGGTATTGTATGGAATCCAGTGGCTCTTACATGCATATGTGGCGGAATTGCAAAAGAACAAAAAATTAGTGGACACAAGTACATATGGAAATAGAAAAGATTTTAAATATTAGGATGAATATGGAGCCCACCACATACTCATTAGGAATGATAGATGAAGAAAATGAAATGAAATTCGGCAAGATTATATCTTACTTATTATATGCTGCAAGAGCACTAATTGCAAAAAAGGGGAAAAGCAAAGAGGCACCAACTCTAGATGAATGATTGTTTATGTAATATGATGTTATGGAAATGGACAAATTGACATTTCTTCTGAAAGGGCAAACCAGAGATAGATATGAAAGAGAGTGGTTCCCGATCACGAATTACTTCATACAAAAATGGGGAGAAAACAGTGTGATAGCCCTAAAAGAATAAACATAGATAGATAGATAGATAGATAGATAGATAGATAAAAGTAAAAGTATTCAAAATGTTTTGTATACAGTGTGGAACAGGTAAAGAAAATGATGTAAAGTATGTACCTCATAGTATAATAAAGATTTGAGAATATTCTAAAGCAGGGGCAGGCAACCTTTCTGAGACCTGGGCTGGTTTCCTGTAGCTCAGGTCTCGGCTGGGCCGAGGGGGGGGGAATGGTGGTGTACGCACCCTCCGCCGCCGCGCACAACCCCCCCCACGCGGCCGCTATTGCGGCCGCTGTCGTAGCGCGCACAGCCGCCACGGCGCATGTCACAGCTGCCATTTTGGAAGTCCAAACATGTCACGACTGCCATTTTGATTTCCAAAATGGCGATCGTAGCCACAGAGCAGCAAAAACATGCCATGACAGCAGCGCGTGGCGGCAACCTTCGGCCTGGGCTGGTAAGTCTGGGGACCGGGGCCTTAACTGGCCCCCGTGCCATAGGTTGCCAGTCCCTGTTCTAAAGTATTAGGAAATAAGAAGTAAGGAGAATATATGAAAGTTAGAAGTATATAAAAAATTTTTATATTCATAGTAAAGGAAGGAAAGTCTTTTTATGTCTGTAGGTTTATGCTTGTTTGTTAATCACTGTATTTGTAATTTATAGATTTGTGTGTAGTTTATTATGTGTTTTATGAAAAATAAAATTTATTTTAAAAAAAAGAATTACTAATTTGGTAAATGAAGGGAATGCTGTGGATGTAGCATATCTTGATTTCAGTACGACCTTCAACAAAGTCCTCCATGACATCCAGGCAAACAAGCTAGCAAAATGTGGGTAGACAATGCTACTGTTAGGTGGATTTGTATTTGCTTGACTGGTCATATCCAAAGGGTGCTTAACAATGGCTCCTCTTCATCCTGCAGAGAAGTGACCAGTGGAGTGCAACAGAGTTCTGTCCTGGGCTCGGCACTATTCAACATCTTTATCTATGACTTGGATGATGGAATAGAGGGCATGCTTATCGAATTTGCAGATGATACCAAATTAGGAGTAGCAGCTAATATCCCAGAGGAGAGGATCAAAATTAAAAATGACCTCAATAAATTAGAAAGCTGGGCCCAAATTAACAAAATGAATTCCAACACAGAGAAACGTAATGCACTATAATTAGGGAGAAAAAAATGAAATATATAAATATAGGATGGGGGATACAAAGCTTGACAACAGCACACATGAAAGAGATCTAGAAGTCATAGTGGACCACATGTCGAACATGAGTCAACAATGTGATGCTGCAGCTCAAAAAGCCAATTGGATTCTAGGCTGCATCAATAAAAGTATAGTGCCTAGATCAAGGGAAGTCAGGCCTCACCTGAAATATTGCATCCAGTTCTGGATATCACAATTCAAAAAGGATGTTGACAAGCTGGAGCATGTCCAGAGGAGGGCAACTAAAATGGTGAAAGGTGTGGAAACCATGCCATATGAAGAACGACTTAGGGAGCTGTGTATGATTAGCCTGGAGAAATGATGGTCAAGTGGTGATATGATTAAACAGAGTGGATGGCAATCTGTCAGGGATGATTTGATTATGTATTCCTGCATGGCAAGAGGTTGGACTTGATGGCCCTTGAGGTCTCTCCCAACTTTATGATTCTATGATCCTGTGTGGACTCTTAGGTGACTTTCAAGATGTGACTTCTGAGCAAAACGTTTTCCACACTGCTGGCATTTGTATGGTTTCTTTCCTGTGTGGATTGTCTGAAGAGTCACAAGGAAAGACTTGTTAGAAATTTTTCCCCACAATGCTGTCATTTGTATTGTTTCTCTCCTTGTGGACTCGCTGATGCCTTGAAAGGTTTGACTTGTGAGCAAAGCATTTCTTGCATTCCTGGCATTTGTATGGTTTCTCTCCTGTGTGGAGGCTCTGATGCTTCACAAGGGAAGACTTCTCAGCAAAACATTTCCCACAATGCTGGCATTTGTACGGCTTCTCTCCTGTATGGACACTCTGATGCTTCACAAGGGAAACCTCGTCAGCAAAACATTTCCCACACTGCTGGCATTTATATGTTTTGTCTGTATGTTTTCTCATCTGATGCTTCACAAGGGAAGACTTGTGAGCAAGACATTTCCCACAGTGCTGGCATTTGTATGGTTTCTCTCCTGTATGAACTATCTGATGCTTCACAAGGGAAGACTTCTCAGCAAAACATTTCCCACACTCCTGGCACTTGTAAGGTTTCTCTCCTGTATGGACTCTCTGGTGTATTTGAAGGTGTGATCTCTGAGCAAAACATTTCCCACACTCCTGGCATTTGTATGGCTTCTCTCCAGTGTGGATTCTCTGATGAGTAATAAGGGGAGACCTGTCAGAAAAAACATTTCCACACTGCTGGCATTTGTATGGTTTCTCTCCTGTGTGGACTCTCTGATGAATAACAAGGTCTGACTTGCGAGCAAAACATTTCCCACACTCCTGGCATTTGTATGGTTTCTCTCCTGTGTGGACTCTCTGATGGTTCAGAAGGGTTGATGTGTGAGAAAAATATTTTCCACACTGCTGGCACTTATATGGTTTCTCTCCTGTGTGGACTCTCTGGTGTATTTGAAGATTTGACTTGCAAGCAAAATATTTCCCACACTGCTGGCATCTGTATGGTTTCTCTCCTGTGTGGACTCTGTGGTGTTTTTGAAGATGTAATTTGTAAGCAAAACATTGCTCACACTGCTGGCATTTGTATGGTTTCTCTCCTGTGTGTATTCTCTCGTGGTTCTCAAGGTCTCCTATAAAGAAGGACAAGGAGTCAACAACAGAGATAAATAAGCTGCAGTAGGAAAAAACCCTTTAGAGAAAAAGAGCTTGAGTCCCCTTTCCCTCCCCCCCTTCATAGATATTACCCATAATTGCTAAGTGGAGCTCCTTTATATGTATGAAAAGAAGGCCCTGAGGTGGTTTACACCAGTTGTTAAAATTTGTTAGGTTTGCAGCTGCCTCACAATATACAAGAGACTTCTTCTGGCCTTGTTCTAGACTTTCCCAGAGGTACTGTTCTATCAACACAGTGTTAGACTATCTTTGCTTTGTTCCCTCCTCCCCTCCTTGCTCCCACATGCCTGATCAACCTTCCATTTCTCCGTCCACTCTCCAACATTCGCACCTGCCCTCATGTCCATCTGCACTGCTTCAGCATTTCACCCTCAGCATTTCTTTCCTGCCATTTTATTTTACACATTCTCACCCACTCTCTCTTTCTCTTTCTCTCTCTCTCACACACACAGAGAGAATGTGATGCAGGAAATAAACAACTTGAGGTCCATTTGGTGAGAAAGGATAATAAATATACATATAAATGAATACAAAAAGCTAAGGGAGCTAAAAGTTGGACCCTAGTTTTGGTGAGGGTCAGTCTCCAGAGAGGAGCCTTAAAACATCTCTAAAACAGGAATGGGTAATTGTTGGAGATTAGGGGGCTACACTGGAGATATCAGAGAGCACCTTCATTATACCACCTGGGGAGGGGGGAATTAAATAATGTTTTGTTCTTCAATATCCCCCAACATGCCTTAGGGAAACTGGAGGCAATTTTGTCCCTGTTGGGCCCTCTCTGAGCCATTTTAAGGCTGGGAAGGCCTTTTTCCCAAGAGGATATTGGAATCCTGTCCAAACCCTAGAAAGGCTGAAATAAGAGTAAAAAAAAAACCTCAGTAAACTAGGTCTGGCATGTGCTGAGGAGCAGTTGGGGGCCAAAAATATTAACTGCCAAAATTCTAGAATTGTAGTTTAGGGAGGGCATTTGGACTCCTCAAATGGAGAGCTCTAGTGCCTTACAAAACTAAAAATCCCAGGATTCCACAGGATGTTGCCATGACAAAGTGGAATCATAGTGCTATGACAATGTGGATTCTCTGTCTCCATAGGAAAGGTAATGGGCTCATTTTCTTTACCAAGGGAGGACACAGTCTCATAGTTTTTCATCATAACTTCCTTGTATAAAAATCTCTGGTTCCGATCCAAGAGTTCCCATTCCTCCTCTGTGATATATACAGCAACATCCCAAAAGGTAATCTGCAATAGAAAATAGAACTCATCCAGAGAGTGACTAAGCAAAAGGGGAGGAAAATACATGGTGCATCTCAAATATTATTTAATCACTTTAGAATACTAATAGAATGGGACAAGTTTGAATATTCCTGCATCTCTTTTCCTTAACTCCCTGGAACATGAAGAATAGGGCATGAGGGGTAACAAGGCTACAATACGTATCCCTGGTTATCTAGATTTGTCATGTGAAAGGAGACTTTGCTTAGCATGTGGAAACTCTTCCATGTAAATCTTCCCAATCTGCATTAACTGGCATAAATTTTGGGCAACCTCACCCTATCAGCACACTTTTTTGGACTTCCAGCCTTTATGGTCATGTTCTTTTAGCACATAAGGGAGAGAACATTACACGATCCTCTTCCCATCCTTGAAAATAAAAATATGAAAACTACAAAATTAAATCATTAGGAATTGTTGGCTATTATGAGGCTCAAAACCAGCTGCCTGAGTCAGGTGCCTCTCTCCAACAAAATGGTGGGACCAACCCTGTCTAAAAACCATGGGTTTAATGCTCATACAGGAATAAAACAAGTCCTCCTCATGGATGTTTTGTGGGGCCACCATTGGCAGTAACCCCAGTCCCACCACCCCTGGCCCTGATGGGCTGAGAGGAGAAGCAAGGTCAAGAGGGCGGAAAGCCACTGCAGGACAGGGAATGATCTCTGACCACCCACAGCATCCCAGACTGACAAACTTCCAAAGGCTCCATCACAAAGAAGCATAAATGTTAACCTGTTCCAAGGTCATCTTTCTTGCAGTTTCTTCCATGGAGGAGGAATTAATTGTATGTTCTCCTCTCTCCCTGTATTTTGAGTTTATCTTGGATGTATGCAAACCTGCAAAAGTAGAAACAGCAGTGTTTTACATCAGCACACATTTATACAGTCTTCTATGGAACTGGAAAAGTCTTGGCATACTTTAGATGTGCACAGGGCACTTCAGATACACATCAAACGCACCAGACGTTTACTCAGGTTAGATAGTCTCTTTGTCTTGTTTAACTTGTCCTCATTGGGAAGGAAGGTTTCTACCTCTACTCTAGCGAGATGGATTTGTGCCTGCATCATGAAATGTTACTCCATCAGTGGAGCTATGTTGCCGGGGTTGATCACTGCTCACTCCACACATAGCGCCGCTGCTACCTCTGCTGCTCTCGCTACCAATGTTCTGCTGTTCAATATTTATAGGGCAGCTACCAGTCTTCCCTGTCAACTTTTGTCCGCCACTATTGGCTGGACACATTTCAGTCCACAGAAATGGCATTTGGTAGATGGGTTCGTCAGTCAGTGTATAGTTCAGTTCATGCATCAGTTCACCCACCCGTAGTCGGGAAGCTCTGGCATGTCCCGCATTCAGGATGTCTCTCCTCCAATGCTGGAAAAACAAACATTGGCTTACCTAGTGTTATTGTTTTCAGTGATGGGGGTGGAGACATCCTACCTACCCAGAACTGAGGTTCTTGCGTCTCAGTTTACGGGGATGAGGTGTTATAGTTATATGAGTTAAGTTGCCACAAAATTTTAGTAGCTCTCTAAGGGCCTTTGCAGACTGCCAGAAATAGTGCAAATTGAGTTCACTTTAACTGCCCTGGCTCAGTGCTAGGGAATCATGGGAACTGTAATTTATTGTGGCACCAGAGCTCTCTGACAGAGAAGGCTCAATCTCTCAGAAAAAACTACAATTCCCATGATTCCCTAGCACTGAGCCAGGGCAGTTAAAGTGAACTCAATCTGCACCATTTCTGGCAATCTGCAAAGGCCCTAAGTTGGACTATATTTAGGTTTTTATCCAGTTTCCTTTCTCCTATCTTTGCTTGGCTGGTCCATGGACTGGGAACTAATGATGGCTCCCTCTAGTGCAGGGGTAGGCAACCTTTCCCCTTTAAGGGCCGAGGGACTTCAGCTCCCAGAAGCCTCAGCCATGTTGGCCAATAGTCCCATGTTGGCCAATAGCTCCTGGGATTTTGGGAGCTGAAGTCCCTCGGCCTTTAAAGTGGAAAGGTTGCCTACCCCTGCTCTAGTGGATAAGTTCCCAAAGTTCTGTTTCCTGCCTGATCAGAGGGAACAGAGGGAACCAACCCACATTCAGGATGTCTCTGCCTCCATCGATGAAAAACATAGCACAAGGTAAGCTAATGTTGTTGTTTTTTCAAATTTTCTCCAGCTACACATAATGCTAATCTCAATGATGTTGGTGGATCATCTATATAGGTGGCAATGCCTTCAGGATCCCATTCAGATTCTTGTTCCCAGCATTGTCTCTGTAGATCTAAGAGTCCTCAAATTCTTCTACCATAAAACAATTCAAAACTACTAAATCTGGGGCTCTCTTAAGGTACATCTCTGTATCCAAACAGCAGAGAGCAAAGGCCATATATAGCCCAATCACATGCCAGGCATGAATACACAATCAAAGCACCCCTGACTGATGGCCATCTAGCCTCTGTTTAAAAACCTCCAAAGAAGGAGACTCCAGCACACTCTGAGGGAATGTGTTCTACTGTTGAATAGCTCTTATGGTCAGGATGTTCTTCCTAATGTTGAGGTGGAATCTCTTTTCCTATAATTTTGAATCCATTGCTCTGGGTCCTAGTCTCTGGAGCAGCAGAAAACAAGCTTTCTCCATCCTCAACTTGACACTCCTTAAAATATTTAAACAGAACTATCAGATCTCCTCTTAACATTCTCTTCTCTATAGTACAAGTACATTCCTAACATATAAAGCTACTCCCCCTCCTTTCTTGCTAGGTTTGTATCTCTGAAATAGGTTATATCCACCAATTACTACATTCCAGTCATGAGACTCATCCTACCATGTTTCAGTGATACCTATATATAATATTTATTATGATGTATTAAGAGTTCTAGTTCATCTTGTTCATTTCCCATGCTCTGTTCATTCATACAAAGACATTTAAGCCCATATGTGCTTAAATTGTCTACATCAAGAGTGGAGAGCAAAATCAGTGCATGTGAAGAATGTACTACACAACCCTCAATAAATCTTGCCAAGAAAACCTGTGATTGGTGTCTTAGGGTTGCCATAAGTCAGAAAACAACTTGAAGGCACACAACAAAGGTCCAAAACAGACTGCAGAAATTATCTAGTTTGAGACCACTCTAACTGCCCTGGCTCAGTGTTAGGGAATACTGGGAACTGTAGTTTATTGTGTCACAAAACTGTAGTTCCCAGAATTTCCTAGCATTAAGCCAAAGCAGTTAAAGTGGTCTCAAACCGAATTATTTCTGCAGTGTGTTTTGGACCAAAGAGAAACACAGAATTCTGGACAGTAAGTGTTCATCCGTACCTTGCAAGAGGACACCTACTTGCTCTGCTCCTTCTCTAATACTTGGTCTTTTCTCCTCAGAAATTGCTGAATCTTTGCCCTCCAAAATACTGTCATCCTCCCCACTGGAACTCAGTTTAAAGTTCTCCTGATCAGATTTGTGAGCCTCTTAGCAAAACTCAAGACCACTCAAACCACTATATCTCCCAGGGCCACCTTAGATTTACCATAAGTCAAAAATGACTTGAAGGTACACAACAACAGCAACAACAAATAGTAATGCAGAAGTTAGGCTATTGAACAAGGGCTTGGGAAAATCCAGTTTCATACATACACTGACCTATCTCGTAGGGTCGTTGTTGTGAGGATAAAGTGGCCTTGAGTTGCAGAGAGCAAAAGCCAGATATAGATAAGAATATATAGCTCTGGAAAGTCATGCTAATAGAAAAATTAATTGAAAGAGTAAGGAATGCTGCAGACAACCAAGACCACTCTAATTTTTGTGCAACATGCAAATAACAATGTGTAAATTCCTCATATGTTGCTTTTTGAAAAGATACTCTATTCCAGTTGCTGTTGTACCAGATGGAAAAATTTTCAACTGGATAGTCCAGTAACACAAACCACCTACTTTTATTGATTCTCAAATGGATTATTTGATGTTTTTGTTTGTGTAAAATCTTTTAAATACACACACACACACACACATGAACACAAAGTTGCTGAGATCTTACATCAAAGGTGGAGAGAACAATATGTGCATGTGAACAATGTACTACACAACCCTCAGCAAATCTTGCCAAGAAAACCCCATGATTGGTGCCTTAGGGTCACCATAAGTGAGAAATAACTTAAAGGTACACAACAACAAAGACACACACAGAATTCTGGACAGTGAGCGTTCATCCATACCATGCAGGAGGGCTCTTCCATCACATATTTGCTTGATTGCCCTCAATTGTGGACTCTGCCTGGGGTCCAATGGAGCCTTCTTGGCCACAGGGAATTCAGAGTGAACTTCTACCAAGGGATTCTTGGCCTGAAACAGCAGTCAGGATTCAAGACATAGAACTTGGAGAAGGATAGGAAAATGGCAAAAAACTCAAAAAGGGTTTGGGCTTGTGTGATATGAGACATCCACCCACAACCAAGCCAGAAAAAACTCAGCATCTCATAAGCCCAACGTGAAAAAGTGGCATACAAAAGAGGAGCTCAAAAAGGTGGGATATAGTATGATACTTGTGTTAATATTTGGTATATGTTTATTGTATATGCTGGAACACAAACAATTTCATGGAGCCCTCAGCAAGAGTATCTGCATTTCTGGAAAACCCTGCTTTGACTTTTAATGGAAATCTTATGCCACTTTGTACCATTTTATACACATACATATATGTGTGTGTAAGGAGGTAACAGACATATGGAGAAACAAAAATGAAAACACTGCTACTGTGTGTGTGTATACACACACACACCCACACACACCTGGCCATAGCACTATTGTTGGTAATTTGTTCTATTGGCTTTGGAATGAAAATAACATGAAAAAAATCAGCAACGATAAAAGATTTCACCCCTCAGAGCTGAGGTGGGTTACTTCTTGGAGTGGTTGGAAGTCCATTTAGCTCCTGAACACATCAGGGACAGACTCTGCCACTGGAGTCACTACAGGGAAAGTCTGGTTGCATGGCAATGCCAGCAGAAAAACCTGGCACTTCCTTTGAAAACCTCACATATAGGGAACACACACCTCGTCTTGAAGCAAAACCACCCTTCTCAGAGGCTTTGCGGACTGTGATTCCACTTCATCACAAGGTGGACCTTCGACACCCTTATCAAAGCCAAATCTGGGGGCACCACATTTCGGTAGAACCTCCTCAGGGGGCTTTTGTCACCCCAAAGTCATCAGAGATGCAAAAAAGGCAGCCCAGAGCCAGAACCTACTCACATTTGGCCTAAGAGGAAACGCTCTCACCTGCTGCTCTTCCTGCTTCTTCTCTGCCTCTGCCCGACTCAGAAGGAAACCCTCTGCCAGGGCCACTGCCTGGGAACAGGTTTCTGCCCCACATTCCCTGACCCAGTTTTCCATCTCCGGGGGCAGGATGGTCAAGAACTGCTCCAAAATCACCAGGTCCAGGATCTCATTTTTTGTGTGTCGTTCTGGGTTCAGCCACTGACTGCAGAGATGATGGAGTCGGCTGCAAACCTCTCGGGGGCCCTTGCCCACCTTGTAGGAAAACTGCCTGAAGCGCTGACGCTTTGTGTCTGAGCTGGCAAATTCCTCACCCAGAGACCCTTGGACTGTCCCCTCCCAGAATCCCCCAGAGCTCTCAGCACTGAGGTCATCTCTTCCTCCTTCAGGACCAGCTGAGTCTGGTTCATCCATCTATGTGTTTTTTCCCCTTTTTGTTTACTCCAATTAAGTTGGATCAAAGTTATTCCTCCTCTGTCTGTCTCAGGGCAAAGATGTCCCTATGATGATCTGCTGCAACATCCTGCAAAACCAACATATTATTGTGTTATTAGTGATATATCAGTATTTACAGACCACCATCAATGTATTGTTGGGTTAAGAATTATTACCTGGATCTGGGTACCTTTAAGGCACCAGATACCATGTGATCTTGGGAGTTAAACAGGGTCTGCCCTGGTTAGTTACTTGGATGAGAGACTTGGGTTGGAAAATAGTAACAATAGCCAGACTATATATATATATATATATATATATATATATATACACACACATACACTGAATTAAAAAAACAAAAACAAAACAGGAATGTTTTAAGTAATTTGGTTTAAACCCAATTCTCTTCTAGGAACAACAAGGGATGGGGGGGCACATGCAGCTTGGGTGCAATAAGACAAGGCAGACAGGAAGAAAACTCATTTGAGATGTAGTGCTGGAGAAGATTGCAGAAGATACCATGGATGGCCAAAAAGACAAACAAATGAGTCCTGGAATAGATCAAGCCAGAATGCTTCCTGAAAGCCAAGATGACAAAATTGAGGTTGTTATACTTTGGTCACATCATGAGAAGGCACAACTCATTAGAAAAGACCATGATGCTGGGGAAGGCGGAAAGCAGTAGAAAGAGAGGAAGACCACATGCCAGATGGATGGACTCAGTCAGGGAGACCAGAGCCCTGATTCTGCAAGACCTGAGCAGAGCAGTGGAGGAAAGCAGGAGACGTCTCATCCAAAGGGTCACCATGAATCAACCTTGACTTGAAGGCAGCTAACAACAACAACAGTTATAGTCATGGCTGGGGTGTATGTGTCACAAATTGTCATGAATTTATTTATTTATTTATTTATTTCATTTTTATGCAGCCTTTCTCCCACAAAGGGACCCAAGGCAGCTCACAAGAGCAAAACCATTTTTAAACCTTTACAATACAATAATTAAAATCATCCAGTAGTTGCAATAGTATGAGTTTAACATAAAAACATACAAAAGTTAAAAAGCCTAACTAAAGCACACACTCCATGGAAAAGCTGCCCTGTCCTGAATATATATTAAAAAGACTGCCTGAATAAAGTTGTTAATATTGAATAAAGAACACATAGATATTGTCATGAATACATATGAATATGAATACATATTGCCATGAATTAAGATCTAGGATTGTGGGAGGGAGGGAAGTTTCTTCAGAGAGGGTTTGCCACTGCCACCTTCTGAGGCTGAGAGAGTGTTCCTGATGCCTGGAAATTAATCAGCCCCCCCCCCCCCATTTTCCCCCCCCCCCCCCATACATCCCAATTCTCTCCAAGAACAGGAAGAGGCAAACAAAGTTTAGAAGGCTTTAAAAATAAAATAAACCGTGAAGGTTTTAGCCAGGGAACAAAAAGCACTGGCTTCTGCAGGTGAAAAACCATAGCCATGATCACACTACACATAGCGCTATTATTCCACTTTAACTGCCCTGGCTGCCTCTTGTGGCATTCTAGGGTTTGTAGTTCAGTGAGGCCTAAGAGCTCTCTGTCTGAGAAGTCTAAAGGCCCCTCCCCCAAACTACAAATCCCAGGATTCCACAGGAGGCGGCCAGGCCAGTTCAAGTGGAATGAATAATAGTGGTACAACCGTGTAATGGGATAATAGTCCAAAACACACTGCAGAAATAATCCAGTTTGAGGCCGCTTTAACTGCCCTGGCTCAATGCTAGGGAATCCTGGGAATTGTAGTTTTGTGAGACTGAGCCTTCTCTGTCAGAGACAGCTCTGATGTCATGATCAACTACAGTTCCCAGGGTCCCCTAGCACTGAGCCAGGGCAGTTAAAGCGGTCTCAAACTGGATTATTTCTGCAGTGTGTTTTGGGCCAATGTCCAAAACCCGTTTGTTCCATTTTGGGAAAACAAGAATAGGCCCTTCTCCCTGCTTTTTAATAGAATCTGCTAAAGAAAAGGGGTTTCAAGGAAAATGTCAGGAAAGCCCAGGGACCCTTCCTTCCTTCCAGGGAAAATTTAGGGCTTGAACAGACTGTCAGAACTAATCCAGCTTGAGACCACTTTAACTGCCCTGGCTCAATTGTAGAAAATAAACTGTGAGCAATAAAACCTCACAACCCAGGTTTCTCCTGACAGAGCAAAAACAGATTGGAGGACCACAGATGAGAAGACAAATCGCAAAATTTAATGTGCACAGGCCCCAAGAGAAATTTGCATTTTCAAACTTAGGCCAAGGACAAGGAAAATGGCTGTTGTTTTTATACACAAACAGACAAAGAATTCATCTCTTACATCTTATTGGATGCTTTAAACTTTAGACATATAGAATTCTAAGCAATGAGAGTAAAGATCTATGCCAGGGGTAGGCAACCTTTCCCCTTTAAGGGCTGAGGGACTTCAGCTCCCAGAATCCCAGGAGCTATTGGCCAACATGGGACTATTGGCCAACATGGCTGACACTTCTGGGAGCTGAAGTCCCTCGGCCCTTAAAGGGGAAAAAAGGTTGGCTACCCCTGATTTATAATTTGTTTAGGGTACCATTTGTGCCAGACCCACTGCATTCCAGGAAAACATCTTATCAGCAGAGACTGTTACTGCCAGGACCTTTCAGGGTCTCTCTGCACTGATTTATTGTCATGGCTTTATGGTGCATCCTGGCACCTCTTTGTTACAGCTTCAGGGTCTCTCTAAGGCCACATTTTAACATTCCTGGGCTTAAACATTCTGGCCATGTGTTTCTGTGTTAAAGGCACCAGTTCCCAGAATCCTCTTTGCAGGCCTGATACTTACTTAGCCTCTAATTTCTACACACAATAATACACATTTCTAACTTAGTCATATAAAACATTGATTATCAAATTATGACTACTTCAAATGCTAGGGAATCCTGGGATTTGTACTTTTTTCCTGAGACATTGAGCC
>CM034703.1:333170604-333180995 GCA_020142125.1 Phrynosoma platyrhinos
TTGTATGGTTTCTCTCCTGTATGGACTCTCTGGTGTCCCTTAAGCTGTTGCTTGTAAGCAAAACATTTTCCACACTCCTGGCATTTGTATGGTTTCTCTCCTGTGTGGATTCTCAAGTGCTGCCTCAGGTGTGCCCCTTGAGAAAAATACTTTCCACACTGCTGGCATCCATAAGGTTTCTCTCCTGTGTGGACTCTCAAGTGCTTCACCAGGTGTGACCTTTCAGTAAAACACTTTCCACAGTACTGGCATTCATAAGGTCTCTCTCCTGTGTGGAATCTCTGGTGTCTCCCAAGCTTTGACTTGCCAGCAAAACATTTTCCACACTGCTGGCATTTGTATGGTTTCTCTCCTGTGTGGACTCTCAAGTGCTTCCTCAGGTATGACCTTTGAGCAAAACACTTTCCACACTTCTCGCATTTATGTGGTTTCTCTCCTGCATGATTCATAAGTTCTCCTGTAAAGGACAAGGACAAGCCTGAATCTCAGTGTTCAGAGAGGACAGACCTCTAGGAGCAGCAATAGAGCTAATCCAGCTCATGAAAGAAAAGAAACATCAAAGAAAGAAGAGCTTCTGTGTCCCCTTTCCCCCCTTCACAGATATTAGTCACAGTTACTAAACATTTAGTAACCTCTTTTTCTATGTCTGAAAAAGAGGACCTGAGCTGATTCACACCAGTTCACCTATGCCACTCGTTAAAAATTTTCAGGTCATTGGTTGTCTCTCAATATGTGAGGCATCCTCTGCGTGTGTGTGTGTGTCTGTGTGAGAGAGAGAGGGGTGGGAGAGAAGATTTAAGTGAAAGTATATGTATAAAACAGTATGGTGCAGAAAAGAGATGAGAATGAGATGTCAATGGGTAAGATGCTGACATGGGCATCAGGGCAGGCGGGAAATTCAGAGAGAGAAGGAAGAATTGGAGGGGAAGCAAAGCAAAGTTGGAAGCATGTGCCACTTCATCTGCAGGAGACACTTGGAACTGAATAAGTATTAAAAATGAAAAAGGGGTGGGATGGGTATGCAGCTAAATGGTGTAGTGACTAATTGACATAGGGAGGGGAGCTGAAGCTTATACCTTTAGACAAGCTATGTTGATCTCAGGGTGGCAAGGGGGAAAGAACACAAATCTCTCCTTGTCTCAGGAGTTTTGCTTGTGTGCGCGCACATCCTCATCAGGGTCTGGTGTATGCAAACATATATACATTTTGGCAAAAAAATTAAATAAAACCAGTTGTTAATTATTTGGATAGACACCACTGGATCTGAGAACTAACTGGTGCCCTAGAGGCCACTGCTTTCTGCTATCCTAGATCGTCCCAGCGGTAGCTTTTATCCACACAGTGCTGGACCTCTCAATGGCATTCGATACCATCGACCATGGTATCCTTCTGGAACACCTGCAGGATTTGAGGATCAAAAGCACTCTGCTTCAGTGGTTCCAGATCTTTCTCTCAGGCAGGTTCCAGATGTTGATGCTTGGAGATAGCTGGTCCTCAAACAAGGAGCTGTTGTATGGCATACTACAAGATACCATCCTAACCACAATGCTATTCAACATCTACACAAAACCTCAGGGAGAGATCATCCAGAAGCATAGTGTGGGGTGCTATCAGTATGCTGATGACACCCAAATACAGTGGCATCACTGGTGGTGTGGTGTGCAGACTGCATTAGGTAATACCCAGAATGGGGGTGATACCAGGTTGGGCCCTCCAGGAGGGGTGCATGGGCACCCATGCAGGCTGCTCTGTCCAAGGTTTCCTCTTCAGGGAGAAAGGCCAGGATGGAGGAAAAGGACCAGTGTGCTGTCATCATCTCTCCAGCTGCCTTCCAAGGCAGTCTCCCCCCCCCCATGTCATCCGAGTCCACACTGGACTTGGAAGGCTGCCGGGGGGGGGGGGGGGGGGGGGGTGACGGCCGCATTGTCCTGGGCTTTCTCCCTGGATAGGAAGTCCTGGACGGAACAGCCTGCTAGAGCATGTGTACACCCCTCTGCCACAGCAACATGCTTGGGGAGGAGGAAGGCTGCTTTCTGAGGACAGCATTGATTCAGAAGGCATGGGGCGGTGAGAGGCTCCCTTCTGAGTGAAGCATGGACTTGGAAAGCATGGGGGGGGGACAGGCTGCCTGCCGAGTCCAGCAAAGATTTGGAAGGTATGTTGGGGTGGGGGGGAGGCTGCCATTTTGGCCCAACCCCCAGAAGGCCCACCTCCCACATCAGGTGACACCTGGGCTGGGGATGCCACTGCCCAAATATATTTCTCCATGCCTTCAGATATAGCCTCAGGCAAGGATATTGAATAAATGTTTGGAGGAGGTAATGGGCTGGATAGACTGAGGTGAAACTAATTGCTGAATCTAGACATAACAGAAGTGTTTGCTGTAAGGTTGTAATCTGGGTTTGGAGGTGCGTCAAACAGTCCTGGATGGGGTTGTGCTCCCCTTGAAAAACTGAGTTGACAGCTTTGGGCTATTTCTAGATCCATTGCTCCAAATGACAGCTCAGGTAGATGTGATGGCCAAGATACTTGATTATTATGCCAGCTGCACCCCCTCCTAGAGCTGGAGGACTTAAAGATGGCTCTTTACTCCTGCGTTCCTTTCGTGGCCCCATCCTCTGTTGATGGATAAGGAACGCAGTAGAGGTTGTTTAGGGCTCTGCAGACTGTTCCTGATATGGTTTATTTTAATATGTTTATATTGTTTACGTTTTAACTATTTGTTATTTAATACTATTTTAAGGGGGGGGTTGGTCTGGGGATATGCTGTATGGATTTTATTGTGAGCCGCTTAGATTGCTGTCAAGAAGCAGATATAAAAATATTATTATTATTATTAGTGCACATGCTGGTAACATCAAGGCTGGATTTTTATTTTATTTTATTTTATTTATTTGGAGTATTTATACCCTGCTCTTCAGCCAAAAAGGCTATCAGAACTGTAAGAAGTTCAGAAACTTCAATTAGTTCAGAACTCTCAGGGTATTAATCCTTTTAAAGGGAAACAAAAATATGCAAGTATGAAAGTCAAACCTGTCAGAGTCTAGCTTTTACTAGCAGTACAGCAGAAGTCTGGGACAGACTATTATTTTAAATCTGTCTTCCCACAGAATAAAGACTAACTCAGAACAACAAACATGCAGTTTGCTGTTTAAAAACAAAGAACAATGGCTTTAACAGATATATTCAAAAATAACAGAAACCTAATCTAACTGGTGATGGTTTGGGTAAAGAGAATAAATTTCATCAACTTTTAGATAGCAGGTAGATGGGACAACTGACTACTGCTACTGCCTGCTGCAGTTATTAGCAGTTTAGAATCTTAGGAGAATATCTTCCAATGGTATTGTCTGATATACATTTACTTGTCTTCTCACTTGGGTTTACAGTGGATGTTGTTAGTAATTGTTGTAATTGTCTTTGTTTAAATTGACTTTTATTATTCTGCTCATTGTTTTAATTTAAGATTGTACGTCTCTGGCAGGTTTTATTTGTTTTATTCTTGATTGTCTTTTGTACAGTGCTGAGTACACTGACAGCGCTCTAAAAATAAACTTTAATAATAATAATAATAAGATTGAGTGACAGGAGTCACATGATAGATAAAATAAGAAAGAGTGGGAAAATCCCTGTCTAATTAAGAAGGCACAGGATAATGCAAATATATTCCAACAAGAACATAGCAGCCAGATTGATTACTAGGACATCCATGAGTAATTATATAACACCAATATTAAAATAATTCCACTGGCTGCCAATCAGTCTCCAAGTAAGTTACAAAGAGTTGGTTATTGCCTTTAAAGTCCTAAATGGTTTGAGTCAAGGTAAGTTACAGGATTACCTCCTCCCATATAATCTGCCCCATTGCTCACCAAAGGGACCCAGATTCTACTGTAGTTAAAGTAGAGGGAAAATTATCAAGGGAGCCGCCCTTTCTGGCAACAGGGAGTGCCTGAGTGGAAGGTACTGGGACCAGAAGGAGGAAGGGAAAGGTGCCGGTCCCAAGGGTATCCTTCAAAATCAGGCTGGGTGATGGAACTCTAGAGGGTGTCCGCGTCTTCCCTTTCCCCCTGATGGCCCACCCACAGGGCCCAGTATACATGGGGCACTGCTAGGGCGAGGAAGGTCCTGAAGGCTGCAGCCCACTCAGGGGGAAGGGGAATTCCCCACAGGGAGGAGGGGAAGGGCCTCCTGTACACATGGCCCTGGGCTCTGGTTGTTGTGTTCGGTCTGTCCTCAACCCAAGATCGGACGGGCGGGGGCGGGGGGCGGGGCGTGGTGCCTCCTTGGCACTGCGGAGGGGAAACCCCTCTTCTGGCTTGGCTCCTTTGCCTTCCCCTGCCCCCGAATTTGAGGCTAGCTGTGCACCCACTAGAGTCAGGATGAGTGACTAGGGCAGGACATCCAATGCAGAGAGCCTCTCCATGTAGAAACAAAAAAGGACAAAAGTAAGATGTTTTGAAGAGAACAGAAGGTCCAGGTTCTGCTAGGAGTGAGACAAGAAAAGAACTGACCTTCTGTGGGTTCCCCCTCCCACTTGGGGGGGGGCAGGAGGGTCTTCTGTTTGTTTGTTTCCCTGCCTCTAGGAGCAAATGGCAGGAGCAACCCAACTCTAAGGGGGATCTCACTTCCTCCACTGGGAAAATATTATTATTATTATTATTATTATTATTATTATTATTATTATTATTATGTGACAAAAGCGGAAGCAGGAAGGAGAACCTTTATTGTGAGCCACTTTAAGTCTCATTTGTGGAGAAAGGCAGGATAATAAAATAGAGCTTCATGGCTGTGGTTGGATTGGGACTATCATTTTAGTGAGAGTAATGCTTCAGAAAAGCCCTAAGACAGGGATGGGCAACTTTTGAGGATGAGGGGATACACTGGATCCCCCAGGGGATCCCACTAGGCAACCCCTCCCATTGTACCACTGGAGAAAAAGGAAAATGCTTTGCTTCTAAATATCTCCCAACTTCCCTTAGGGAAAGTGGGGGCAATTTTATCACTTAAAATTCCCTGAGTCCAAGAGGATGTTGGAAGCCTGTCTAGGCCTAGAAAGACTAAAACAGGGACTGAAAACTTAGAAAAAAATGCTTAGTTTAGGAATGACTATTGCAAATTCTCAACTGGAGAAGTCTAGTGCTTCACTACACTACAATTCACAAAATTCCACAGGATGCTGCCATGACAATTAAAGAGGAATCAAAGCACTATGAAAGAAACCTCCATAAAAAAAGGTAATGGATTCAGATTCCTTACCAAGGGAGGACACATTCTCATAGTTTTCTATCATGACATCCCAGTACATAGATCTTTGGTTCTCATCCAGAAAGTTCCATTCCTCCTTCGTGAAATATACAGCCACATCCTCAAACGTCACCTGCAAGAGAAAATAGTCCTCATCCAAAGAGAATTATCATGACACCTAAGGCAGAGGATATCAGAAGATTCTCACTCCATGGTAGTTATTATTATTTATTATTATTAAAGTTTATTTCTAAAGCGCTGTCAATGTACACAGCGCTGTACAAAGATATAATCAAAGCATAAAATAGAAATAAAAACCTGCTAAAGGCGTACAATCTAAAAATACAAAACAATAGGTAAAATAAAATAAAAGTTAATTAAAAGCAGGGAACAATTAAAACACTTAAACAGCAACATCGACTGTCAGCCCAAATAACAAAGAATAAATGTATATTAGACAGTGCCTGAGAATGCCTCCCTGAACAGGGTGGTCTTTAACTCAGACTTAAAAGTAGAGAAAGAAATAATGACCCATGTTTGAGGGGGAAGAAAGTTCCAGGAGTGAAGGGCAGCAAGTGAGAAGGGGCGAATCTGGGATGAAGCAGTGGAGATCCTAGGCTGGGATAACAGGCCTTTACTAGAACGGAGAGTATGGGTGGGAATGTAAGGAGAGAGAAGTTCAGATAGGTAAAGAGGGGCTAGCCCATGCAGGGCTTTGAAAGTTAGCACCCGAAGCTTATATTGGATAAGGAAGGGAAAGGGGAGTCAGCGAAGAGAAGATAGCAAAGGGGAAACATGGTCAAAGCGGAAAGCGGAAGTAATAATGCGAGCGGCTGAATGTTGGACAGAAAGGGCGAAGATGAGAGAGGGGAAGCCCAGCTAGAAGGAGATTACAGTAGTCTTATCAGGAAACCGCCAAAGCGTGGACCAGAGTCTTGGCAGTGGAGGCTGAAAGAAAAGGACAAATTTTGGCAATATTATAAAGGAAGAATCTGCAGGCTTTGGCTGTGGCCGGAATATGGGGAATAAAAGACAGAGAGGAGTTGAAAATGAAACCTAGGCTACGGGCTTCCTGGACTGGACGAATAGAGGTGTTGTTGACAGAATAAGAGAAAGAGGATTGAAGGGAGGACTTAGGTAGAAAGACAAGAAGCTCCATCTTGGACATGTTGAACTTCAAACGCTGATGACGCATCCATAGAGAGACAACTCTGAGACATGAAGAAACTTGCTGTTCAAGCCCTAGAGATAGATCGGGGTGGAAAGATACAGCTGAGTGTCATCGGCATACAGATGATAGGAAAAACTGAAAGAACTGATAAGTTTTCCTAAAGACAAGGTGTAAAGAGAGAACAGTAGGGGACCCAAAACAGAGCCCTGGGGAACCCCAACAGATAAGAGAATGGGGGACGAAGTCTAACCATCCATGACCACAGCAAAAGCTCTATCTGACAGGTAAGATTTAAACCAGTGAAGAACAGAGTTCAAGAACCCGATGTCAGAAAGTATATCAACTAGAAGACAGTGATGCACGGTGTCAAATGCCACAGATAAATCGAGGAGAAGGAGCACAGAATAAAGGCCATTTGCCTTGGCCTGCAAAAGATCGTTGGAGATCTTTGTGAGGGCCGTCTCAGTAGAGTGCCGTGGGCGGAAACCGGACTGAAAGGGATCGAGGATGGAGTTGGCTTCGAGAAACTCAAGATAGTGTGAAAAAACAACCTATTCCAAAACCTTAGAAAGAAAAGGGAGAAGAGAGATTGGACGATAGCTGGATAAAGAAGAGGAGTCAAGAGAAGATTTTTTCAAGATAGAGGAAACAAGAGCATGTTTAAAGTCCAAAAGAAAAGAGCCTGTAGAAAGAGAGAGATTAAAGATAGAAAGAAGTGAAGGAAGGAAGGAAGGGGCTATAGAGATTAGGAGAAGATGGGGAATTGGATCAAGAGAACAAGTTGCAGGTTTGGAAGAGTACAGCAGGGTAAAGAGTTCATCCAAAGAAACAGGAAGAAATACAGAGAATTGATTAGTTGAAGGTTCCAGAAGATTAGTCGGGGAAGACAAGTTAGGAGGAACTATTTCAGATCTGATAGTAGTGATCTTAGTGATAAAGTAGTTAGCAAAGTCGGTAGGGGAAAATAATAAAGAAACGGAGGAGAGGGAGGTTTTAGCAAGGTGTTGAAGCCGAAAACAAATGTTGCAGGCGCCTCCCATTGGTGCAGATCAATGATTTAAAGTAGTTCTGTTTTGCCATGGACAAGGCGCATGTGAAGGATAAAAGAACGAATTTATAATGAACAAAATTGGCCCACCCCCTAGACTTTTGCAAAGACGTTTGGCCGCTTGAGAGCAGGACTGGAGGAACCTAACTATGGGAGTAAGCTAGGGCTGAGGCCTGTTCGTAGAGGAGGACACGTGAACAGATACAGGGGCAAAGCTGTCAAGAGTTGAAGAAAGAGTAGAGTTAAATAAAGACATTGCTGAATCAGCGGAGTCCCCAAAAGATAAAGAAGAGAGTGAAGAATCCAAAGACTGACTGAAAAGGTCACAGTTAATAGAGTGAAGATCACGAAAATAGCGTTGGGCAGTATAACGAGGAGGTGGGATATAGATAAGAGTAAAATAAATTAAATGATGATCAGGTAATGGAAAATCAGATGCCAAGTAGTCAGAAATGACACATTTGGCGGCAAGAACTAAATCAAGGCAGTGACCAAGAGAATGGGTGGAAGAGTTGGAATGAGGTTGAAGGCCAAAAGAAGCTAGAAGGGAGCTGAAGCAAGACATTGGAGGATTATTGGGGCTGTCCAGGTGGATGTTAAAGTCACCTAAGATCAGTGTAGGTACTACATCTGAGAGAAAAACTGTCAGCCAAGAGTCAAAGTCTGACAGGAATTGGGTAGCAGAACCAGGAGGGCAATAGATGACTGTAACCCGAAATTGTAAAGGAAAAAAGTCTAATGGAATGAGATTCAAATGAAGAGAAACAATAGCTGGGGGGAAAGGAAAAAACTTGAAACTGGCAAGAGTTGGACAATAAGATACCAACCCCTCCTCCTTGACCCTCAGGGTGGCTAGTATGGGTGAAAGAAAGACTGCCAAAAGAAAGGGCAGCAGAGGTAGCAGTGTCATGGGCCGGGAGCCAAGTTTCAGTAAGAGCAAGGAGGTGAAGTGAACTGGAAAGAAAAAGATCATGAACTGTTGTTGCTTTTGAAACAACAGAACGACAGTTCCAAAGTGAACAGAAAAATGGAAGCTGAGAAATGGGAAGGGGTCGGATAGGGTTTAGGTTAGGAGAAATACGTGGAGCCATGGAAAAATAAGGATTCAGTGCCCAATAATCAATAGACGAAAAAATGACAATAAGGAAAACAGAAATATAACAACAGATAGTACTCAATGACATTGCCTAAACACCACTGCTGCTGGATCCACAAGTCCCCAGCTGGCTAGCCCAGAGCCAGCTCGCCTCCTGGTCTTCCAAGCAAGAGGGAGGGGTGAGGAAGAGCCCTCTTGAAGCCTGAGGCTCCAGGCCACCCCCCTCTGGCTGCCGGTCAACTGCTAGTCCTTCAGCTCTTTCTCTCTCAACTTTCTTTGGAAAGATGGTGAGATATTTATTTTACCTGAACTATTCACTAGCTAGATTAGGATATAGCTTCTATGTAAATATAGATTGAAGCCATTAGTAAACTTTTGTTTTAAACTACAAACTACATGTTTGTTGTTTTTTTGTAGTCAATTTCAGTTCTTAGGAAAGCATAGTTAGCACATTTCTGCTACTCTGCTAATTTTAAAGCTAGACTTTAACAGGCTTGGCTTTGACATTTTTGATATTTACATTTTTTTCCCTTACTAAAGGCTGAAGCTTTAGGAAACTTAAATTACCCCATAAAAAGCCATGGATTTAATATTAGCACATTATAGCCCTGTGGACAAACCAGAGGAGTCCCTGAAGCCAGTCCCATTACCCCAGTCCTGATTTGCTGGATGAGGAGAAAGGAAAGTTAAGATGACAGGAAACACTGATCAGCTAAGCCACTGCAGGACAGAGGATGGCATCTGGCCACCATTATATCCCAGACTGACAAACCAAGGATCTAATTCATTGGAGGAAGAATTGAACAATGCTCTGGGAGGAGCGAATCCTTATGCCCTCAGTATCAACTATTTGGGACCCGTTGTTGGAGAACCCTCCCAATGGCTCCATTGCAAAGGAGGTGGTGGTGAAGGCTAACCTGATCCAAGGGCTTCTTTTCAGCAGCTTCTTCCATGGAGGAGGAATCCAATGGAGACTCTCCTCTCCCTGTTTAGAGACCAGGCAGGCCTATCCTGGACCTCTGACCACCTGCAGAAATTACAAAGGAAGACGTTTCACATGTGCACATATTTATGCCATCTTCCATGAATCACCAAAAAGACAACTAAATGGGTCTGACAGCAAATCAAGACTGAACTTTCCCTAAAAGACAAAATAACTAAATTGAAGCTGTCATATTTAGACACATCATGAGGTGACATGATTCACTGGAAAAGACGGTGATGGTCAGAAAGGTGGAAGGCAGAAGTAAAAGGAAAGAATGCACTACAGGTGGATTGACTCAAAGAAGCCAAAATACTGACCCTGCAAGAACTGTTTGAACCTGTTAACAGGGCATCTTGGAGGTCATTCACTCATATGGTTGCCAAGGCAGAAGACAACCTGACAGCACTGAACAAAATCACAAGGCTCTTCTGTGGGTTCCTTCTTTTTCAGGAAAAAAACAAACCTAATCATCTCCCATGCTAGCAGGATTATGCATAAAATTCAGCCCTCAGGCCAGGGTGGGAATCCTGTAACCCTCTACATGTTGGCAGACTACAACTTTCAGCACCCATCACTTGTTATGCTGCCCAAGAGGCTGGTGGGAATTGCAGTCCATCAACGTCTGGAGGGCCACAGGACATTTACCCAAAGGCAAAGAAAATAAACTATGCAATGAAGAAAACAGAGATAGAGCCCTCCTCCCTATAGGTTTCAAAGGTTGCCTGGGGCAAGGAGTGTGAAAAGTGTTGGAATATGGATGGGATATGCAGTCAAAGTAGAAACGTAGAGCTGTGCATGTGAAAATTTCCTATGGGAACAATGTCTACTGAAAACAAAGAGGACT
>CM034703.1:333361284-333371351 GCA_020142125.1 Phrynosoma platyrhinos
TTTTCCTGCTTAGAAAGTCGTCTAATACGAAGGAAAATACGGTATATCTAAATCTGTTGGGTTTCAAATTGGCTTAAAACCAGCCCAAAATGCAGCCGTTTACTCCCCACTACCCCTCTAGCACCGCATAACATATCCTCCAACAAATTACCAATGAAAACCGGGTTGTGTGTGGCCTAGCAACATCACTGTGGTCAAGATGGCAAAAGTTGTTGCTGAGGAAAGACACAAAAACCAAGAGAGGCTGTAGCAGTTGGCTTTTTCCAGAATCTACCAGTAGGGCAAGATTTGGCCCCTTTCTCTCCTTTCCCTTTTGTTGAGAAGTTGTTGTGTGCCTTCAAATTGTTTCCAACTTATGATACCCTAAGATGAGCTTATCATGGAGGTTGCCGTCCTCTAAGGCTGAGAGAATGTGACTTGCCCTAGGTCACGCAGTAGGTTTCCGTTGCTGAGTAGGAATTCAAACCCTGGTCTCCAGAGTCATAGTCCAACACTTTCACCACTATACTATGCTGGCTGAGTTAATGGAGTGGAAATGTGGTGAGTAGCAATCTAGGTGGGTAGCAAGAAAGAAGCAGGAGAAAGAGAAAGAAACTGGGAAATTTTAAAATTCACAAGTGGGGAGGGGGAAGAGGATTAATTGGCACTGTCCTTGCCAGATTGGGAAACTTGGAGAATATGCCATAAAACTTCACAAACCCTCTCCAAAAACCAGTGGCATCACTAGGGTTGCCATCACCCAGTGTGATCAGTCATGGTGATACCCCCATTGACCTTCTCCCATACCACATGCTACAGAATACGTAGTATTTTTTTCCCACTAATGTTAGTATATCACTCAATATAATGATAATAGGTGTGACATAGATAACTAGCAAAATTAAAATTATACCTTCAGATTATAGTATCATATGTACAACTTCAATATATTTACATATGCATAGTGAAGATTTGGGAAAATGTGACATTTTTAAATACAAGAACTTTTTTAAAAAAAATTAATTTAAATTTTAAATTTTGAAATTTTAATTTAAAAATCCTGGGGGTTCCTTTCTCCTTCCGCTGAGCTTAACCCCACTCCCACCATCTCTTAAAGCATTTTTAAAGGGAAACAGGCAAATGCTGCAGCCCATTTCTGCCAAAGCACAGACGTCTGAGGAGCAGAGGTGTCACACACACCCCTTAGAGCAGGGGTAGGCAACCTTTCCCCTTTGAGGGCCGAGGGACTTCAGCTCCCAGAATCCCAGGAGCTATTGGCCAACATGGGACTATTGGCCAACATGGCTGAGGCCTCTGGGAGCTGAAGTCCCTCGGCCCTTAAAGGGGAAAGGTTGCCTACCCCTGCCTTAGAGTGTCACCTCCTGTGGTCTGCACCCCCCTAGTGCAGCTTTGGACAACACTGCCCAAAACAGGGGGGAAATAACAAACACCAGCTGAAAATGACCAGCATTGCAGTTGAAAGTGACCCAGCATTATCTCTCTTGGCTTGCTGAAATGCATACATTTGACTGGCCCACTGCATTTGCAATTGTCCTCTCCTGGTTCAAATCCTGCAGTGTAAGACCTTTGGCATTTCATCCCTCAGTTGTGGTGTAATGTTTCTTTAAAGCCAGTCTCCTTTTGCTGGAGCTGTAGAGTATGTCATGGACTGAGGGTCCTGTGTTTGCCAGATCTTGTTCACAATCTTCATGCTGGTGTTGGTAGAAGACTCAGTCTCACTTCAGTTGCCTTTGGAGCTGTATCAGCCTGTGAGTCCACTTTATACTAATTGCCACAGCCGGCAGCTGGCTTGATATTCAGTGTGAGCAAGACTCTTTTTCTTCTATTTTTAGGGCCTGGTGACTTTTGAGGAGGTGGCCGTGTCTTTCTCCCCAGAGGAGTGGGCTCTGCTGGATCCTGACCAGAGAACCCTGCACAGGCAGATCACAGCAGAGATCCATGAGACCATGGCCTCTCTTGGTAAGGCTCTCTCTTTCCATGGATGATTACGGGCCAAAACAGACTGCAACTTGAGACCACTTTCACTGCCCTGGCTCAATGCTAGGGAATTTTGGGAACTGTAGTTTGTTGTGGCACCAGAGCTCTCTCACAGAGAAGGCTAAATGTCTCACAAAACTACAGTTCCCAGAATTCCCTAGCATTGAGCCAGGGCAGTGAAAGTGGTCTCAAGCTAGATTATTTCTGCAGTCTGTTTTGGTCTGAAGTCTTCTGTTTTAAAATTTATTTATAATAATGGCATTAACAGCTACAATACTTTGACAGGGTTCCTGACTCAACCCAAATGGGAAGGGGATAAGCCTTGTATGTGCAGATCATGAAGAAGACCTGTGAAATTATGGGCTGTCTTGATAAGGCTCTCTTGTTCCCTTGTTGATCATTTCCATTCTAAAATGTGATGGTGGGACTGCATGCTTCTGTGATGCACGAGGCTAGGCCGACAGTAACATGGCTGGCAATAGGATCTCCCATGATAGGCAGGCTTTTGCTGAAGAAGCAGATGAAATGTGCCAACAGCTAGTGGGCAGCAGCAGGGGGAGAGGGAGAGAGACTCATGGAGGATCTCTAAGAGGCTGAGGAGCAGAGGACAAGTACGAGTGGCTGCTGGCCTGCACAGAGATGAAAGGAAAGTCCTAAGCTGCACAACATCAGTAGGAAAGGAATGACACCACAGTACAGGTGGATTGATTCATCACCCTGAGCTTGCAAAACCCCAACAAGACAATTGATGGCTGCAGGTTTTGGAGGTCTCTCACTCATAGGGTCGCCAGAAGTTGATTTCATGTCAGAACAAACTGAACTGCAAAAGAAAAATAGCAGAAATATTGCTTCATAGTGAGAATAGTGCCTCAACGTATGCCAGTCACAGGAGGCTCCTTAAGGCAGGGCTGGGAAAGAGACATCTGTTGGATGCCCTCTGCCCCACACACCACATCTTTCCCCATTCACACACTTGCCTATTGAACCAGGTTTGCAGTGTTGGGGGCAGCATTGTGTAAGGAGGTGTCTTGTACCTCTTTGATCTTAGACATAGAAAGCATACCCAGGAGTAGCTGTATTGGCCATATAGCAAAGTATGGTGTCACCCAAAATCCACAAAACAGCGATACCTTCATTAGGCCAGCTTCAAAGCCTTGCAACCTGTATAATGTGCATTTTGGTTGGCCCAAGAGTGAGGCTTCATCCAGAATTGCCTGAGCATAACATAAATATCTGCAAGGGGATGCTAACTCTATGGCACAATACATGTCAATTACTGGATGCCAGTGTGCAACTGCAATGCACAATGTTGCTATATGCACTCCTTCACTTCTGCCACTGTCAACAGAATATGTCTGATGTACTGTAGTGAATAATTCTTCCTGCAGGTGTCAGGCAACTGACTCATGTGCAATGTCCCTGACAGTCTTGGGTGTCCCATAAGGCAGCAGATTTTTAACTTTATTCTTGTTCTGTTTGTGGAATAGACAATGGACTCCCTTGAAGGGTGGTGGACATCTTTCCAGACTGTTTTGGTTGGGTGTTCCTGCATGACAGGGAGTCGGAATAGATGGCCCTGGGAATCCCTTCCATCTCTAAGATTCTGTGTTCTGAAACTCTGGGTTATTTTCAGCCCAGGAGAGATTTTTTTAAAGAGGAAATTAAAACAAAGACTGCTGCTCAGTTCCTGCTGTTAAAAAAGACCTCTCCTTGACATCAAATTCCCCAAGGAGCATTGTATATTGTATAAAGGCCTCCCACACAACTTTTTTATTGTAGAATATAATATTCTAATAGAAGCACCTTATTTAAAACTTGGAAAGCTTGTCCCTTACAGGGCTGATCCTTATTAAAAGGAGTGTCCCCTGTTGGTAGCCTTTTATTTAGACAGAATAATTCCTGTATTTTGAGATGTGGGCCCTTCATAAAGACAGAAATGTACACATCATATAACTTAGATGTGTACAATGTATTAATTTTTACAGAGAAATGCCTGGTTAAGTTAACTGAAATCAATAATTTCATTTGGTATTGTAATAGAGCACTTGCCAACCCTGGATGTCATGAATTTCTCCTGTCCTTTATTGCTATTTTGAAAACCTGGCACCAAAATCAGTGGTCCATAGAACACCTATTTTCCACTCCTACCTTACATGCTCTGCTCAGTCCAACAGGATCCATCTTTACTTAGCTCTAAACTCCATTGGATTCAGGTTCAATCCCAGCTCAGACAGGAAGCTCCTCCCCTCAGACCTTGCTCATAAATCCTCCATTCTCAATAGTCCTGCTCCATGTGTCTGTGAACAGATGCCCCTGGGAAGGCCTCAAACAAGAGAGGAAAGCAGCAGTCCAGGGAGCCAGTTGCTTGGCCCCAAGTCTTCATTTTCATACATACTGAGCAGTGCCCTTGGCCTTTTTTTGATGGATACTGTTATATTTTTGTCGCAACTCAAATAAAATTGGTAGAGCAGGTGAAATAAAACTAAAATCAGTGGCATGATCTAGGACTTCAGCATGTAAAAGTCCTAAATCTCTCAAAATATGAAAAAAATGAAAAAAAAAACTTTGCTTGGAGCCTAAAAGAACACTGAGGATAAAGTTTTTATTTGTTTGATTGATTTATATGATTTGTTTGACTGATCACTGATATTTTTGGTGGAAGTAAACCTCAGACTGATGCTGGAAGACCTCCAGAGGTGGCCTCTTTGGCATTAGAGGTTCTCCAGCACATCTCTATGGTCAATGTCGGCCAGAGGGTAGTGGTAGAGAGAAATCTCTCCCCTGAAGATTGTAATAATAATAATAATAATAATAATAATAATAATAATAATAATAATAATAATAGTTTATTTTTATCCCGCCCCTCTGCAACGCAATCGGGGCGGCTTACAGTAAAACATCAATACAATAAAACCATCAACCCCCTTAGCCACCCACCCAGTAAAAAAGTATTAAACTAAGAAGATTTAAATCATAATACAATCAATAAAACAAACAACTAAAAACAAAACAAAAATAAATGACTCAGGCAGACTCTTATGGTGAGATACAGGCTATCAGATAGTCTGGAACTAAGGCATAAGAGGGAGCATAGCACCTCTTCTTTTGTTTTGGTGATTCATTTTTCTTTAAGATTGTTTTGGTTTTAATGTGTTTCCCATACTCTAAAATTCTTTTTCACACAATTATTATTTTCTGCTTTTCTTCTTCACAGCAGAAAACTGGAGGAAAACATATGTATGTGTTAAGTATGGGAATTGTTCTAGGCAGAAACTGGAACTTACTAAGCAAGCTCAACATTCAGAAGAGGAAAGTAATATCAGAGTGAAGCCTTACAAATGTAATGTATCTGGGAAATGTTTTCCTCAAAAAAGGAAAGGTTTTGATTATAAATTTTACCGTGTGAACCACCAAGAAGCCCACACAGTAAAGAAACCATACAAATGCCGGAAGTGTAGGAAACGCTTTGCACACAATTCATTACTTATGGCACATTTGAAAGTGCACAGAGGCCTTGTGAGCCACTGGATAAACTACAAAGGAGAAAACCCCTACAAATGTCATCAGTGTGGCAAATGTTTTACTCAAAAGGCATGGCTTGTAGTACATCGGAGGGTGCATAGAGGCAAGAAATCCTACAAATGTCAGCATTGTGGGAAAGCTTTTGCTCAAAAAGCAAACCTTGTGAAGCACCAGCAAGTCAACACAGGAGAGAAACTGTACAAATGCCAGGAGTGTGCGAAATGTTGTACTGAGAATTCTTCCCTTTTGATCCACCAGAGATTTCACATAGAGGCAAAACCATATGAATGGCAGGAAAGTGGGAAATGTTTTATTAGAAAAGGTCTTGTGCATCACCATAAAATCCATATAGGAGAGAAACTTTACAAATGCCAGCAATGCGGAAAAGCTTTTGTTTGCAAGTCACACCTTTTGGGGCATCAGAGAGTCCACACAGGAGAAAAACTGTACAAATGCCAGCAGTGTGGGAAATGCTTTGTTCAGAAGTCACGCTTTGAAATTCATGTAAGAATCCACAGAGAAGAGAAACCATACATATGCCAACAGTGTGGGAAAGGTTTTGCTTACAAGTCAGTTTTTGAGAGACATCAGAGTGTCCACACAGGAGAGAAACCATACACATGCCAGCCTTGTGGAAAAGGTTTTGCTCACAAGTCAGACCTTTCAAAGCACCAGAGAGTCCACACAGGAGAGAAACCATATAAATGCCAGCCTTGTGGAAAATGTTTTGCTCAGAAGTCATACCTTTCGAAGCATGAAAGAGTCCACACAGGAGAGAAACCATTCAAATGCCAGGAGTGTGGGAAATGCTTTGCTGATAAGTCAGCCCTTATGAAGCATCATAGAATCCACACTGGAGAGAAACCGTACAAATGCCAGCAGTGTGGGAAATGCTTTGCTCAGAAGTCACATCTTGAGATTCACAGAAGAATCCACACAGGAGAGAAACCATACAAATGTGAGCAGTGTGGGAAAAGTTTTGCTGATAAGTCAAATCTTTCAAGGCATCAGAGTCTCCACACAGGAGAGAAACCATATACATGCCAGCCTTATGGTAAAGGTTTTGTTCAGAAATCAGACCTTTTGAAGCATCAGAGAGACCACACAGGAGAGAAACCATACACATGCCAGCTTTTTGGGAAATGTTTTGCACGGAAGTAACACCTTGAGAGACATCAAAGAATCCACACAGGAGAAAAACCATACAAATGTCAGCAGTGTGGGAAAGGTTTTGCTCATACATCACATCTTCTGAAGTATCAGAGAATCCACATAGGAGATAAATGATTCAGTTGTCATGTTTGAAATATTATCCTCAAAATTCACACCTTTTGAGGGATGAGGGAGTCCTTACAGGAGACAAACTATACAAATCACAGGACAGTAGGAAACATTTTTCTGAAAATTCACACCTTTTCGGGTATGAAGAGGTCCACATTAAAGAGAAACCATAGAAATACCAGCAGTGTGGAAAAGCAAGACAGCCTTCGTACATCTTAATTTTTTTCTTGCAAAGCCCCATTAAAATCTCATTTAATTCTATTTCTGCTTCAAAGCATGTGATTTTAAAAATCTTGCATTGTGGCTTTGATCCTCTGTTGGGGACAGGGAAAGCTGCACTTATGAGCTCTTCAAGTGGTTACTTGACCACATATTTTTGTTATTTTCCTGTTGGGAACACTCACACAAGACCTCCCATCTATATCTTGAGGTTACCTTTTATGTCTTCACTATTAGAAGGCCCCTTGTCAATGACACGTGCCCAGCATCCACCCTTTATACACTTTCCCTAAATGTATAAGGGCTGGGGTCCCATGTAAGTGTAATGTCTTTGGTAGTGTGTTTGTATGTGCCTATATGGTTTTGAATTCACTCTGGCAGAAGCTTCTGTTGTAACAAGTAACCATTGACTTTATTGAGTAACACTGAGCAAGAATGTAGTTTAGATAGACTAGCTGCCTTTACAGACTGCCAGAAATAATGCAGCTTGCATCCACTTTAACTGCCCTGGCTCAGTGCTTGGGAATCATGGGAACTGTAGCTTTCTCTATCAGAGAGCTCTGGTGCCACAACAAACTAGAATTCACAGAATTTCATAGCATTGAGCCATGGCCCTTAAAGTGGTGTCAAACTGGATTATTTCTTCAAGGTGGATGAAGACAAAAGGGAATCTGGAGGAGCCAAGAGCCAAACAACCTCCAGATCCACACTGTAGAGAGCATCAGAGGATTCCCTTCCAAAGTAAAAGGCAAGACAATACTAATACTCTTCCCATGCAGGACCCATGGGGAGAAAGTCCTTCATGCTTCAACAGTCCATTCCGGTATGAGCTTTGCAGGTGTGAGGGTCAAACCATCATTCATCTCCCCTAGAGGCATGTTCTCCAGAATGGCACCCTTTTTTGAATGTCCCTGATTGGTCCAATTCCCCCTCCCATCCCACTTTTCATCAAATGAGTGCTTGCAAATGGGGGGGCATAAGGTAAATGAGTGTGGGTCCCTGCACCATTGCTGCAGTCCCCTTTTTTCTTAGCCACCGTAGAAAGATGTGCAGATGTGACACTCCTTTCCTTGGAACACTTTCAATTACCCCCATACAGGACACTCTTAGCCCTTCTTTGGGTACCTTTATCACTATTTCTTAACCAGCCTCTAAGGCTATCAATACCTCTCAGGATATGCTCTGTTTACAGAATTTTACCACACTTTCCTTAGGTGTGCATATGGATGCATACTGTCCATGACATATTTATGCACACTATGCATGGCATGATCTCCCCTCACAAGTGTCTGCAATTGCATCAGCCTGTTCAGTCGCCCAGGGCATGTCCTCCTGGTGGTGTGACGATGACACTCCACCATGGTGCAACTTTTCCTGGTGGCGTGACGATGACACTCCACCATGGTGCAACTTTTCCTGGTGGCGTGACAATGACACTCCACCATGGTGCAACTTTTCCTGGTGGTGTGACGATGACACTCCACCATGGTTCAACTGCTTCCTCAGCTGCCATATTCTGTCCTGTGAAATTCTTAATACAATAGTGTATATGCATACATACATGCATACACTGACACCTTCTCACTGTTTTCTTTGGAAGACTATCTTAAGCCATATCTCATCTTCTGCCTGGAAGAAGGAAAAGATCCTTTTGAGCAGGGCTCCATGGAATGGAAGAGGCTAGAAGGTACCTGCCTAGATGTCTGGACAAGATTGTTTAGGGATTAAGGCGGCAGGATATGGGTGAGACCTTAGTGAAGGGTTCAGCTTGTGTTTAATCTTATGGAGGCTAAATCCCATATGTCTGGCCCATAAGTGGATTGTGAATTATTCTGGTGGACTGGACATTCTTGGTGCCTTCTGGCCTAAGACAAATTCATAGATATGAATGTAGACACCCATGCTGACTCCAGCTCTCTCTAAGTTCCATGGATTTTATTTATTTATTCATTTATTTAGAATAGGTATACCCCACTTTTCAGCTACAAAGTTTCTCAAAGTGGTGTACTGATTGTTAATCTGACAGTTCTCTGATCTTGGTCTTACAATCTAAAAAAGACATGACACAAAATGAGAAGGGAATGGCAGTGGGGAAGGGGATCAAGTAAAGCAGATGCTACCCCTTTTTTTACTTTCCAAGGCCAAGATGGTAGCAGTTAAGATGAAGAGAGGGGGCCTTTCAACTTCTTCGGGGGTTAGGCATGGTGGAGCAGCGCCTGCCTCTACTTCTCTTCCTCCAAGGCCATAATTTTTCTCCCCAGTATAGATAGCAGTAATTTTCTCCCCAGTATAGACTCTGCAGTGTGTATTTAAATGTGATTCATATTCATAGTATTGCCTACAGAACCTAGACGATCAGGGTTGAGAGTTTAATCTTGGTCCCTCTTTGCCTTTGTGTCTGACCAAGGACTCATTATGGCTAGGCAAAAAGAAAAAATATACTTATTTACTGTCTGGTATCATGAGATACCCATGAGTAAATAGTTTTTTCCCACTTCAGCCAACCTTCCCCAATTTTCCCTTTTCCATTATTATTATTATTATTATTATTATTATTATTATTATTATTATTTTGGGATGAGGAATGCTGAGAGACAGTGAGGGTTTTTTGACCCCCCCTTCCCTCCTTGAGAGGTACCAAACTATATGTAAGGGGGTGAGGGATCATCTGAGGTTACTTTTCACTTGGTACATGTTTAAATTCTGTGGTAAAGAAACAGATGGCCCTTGAGGTCTCTTTCAACTTTATGATTCTATGACTCTATACGTAGTAATCACAAGACTGACAAAGAGACTCAGCAATGGCATCCTATTTATTCATCACCATGTTTATTTTAATATTCAGAAATATTTTTAAAAAAGTTTATCTTGAGCACTTTCCTTGTTCATACAAATTCTGGTGTATCACCCCCCATGACTATTACAAGAATTGCTTTAATATAACCCCTTCGCCCTCTTTGTGGGTCTCCTGTCATGGCCCTAGACCGGAAAAGCCCAACCACCATGGATCCAAAGCGAGGACCTCATGTAGGCATCTGAAAGGTCATGTCTGCATCTACAACAATTTG
>CM034703.1:333387965-333398223 GCA_020142125.1 Phrynosoma platyrhinos
GGCTGTAGGACGGGCCAAAGCAGTCCTCCACAGCCCAAACGCCGCTGCCCAAAAATTCTATCTGACCATCACCCAATAATTATGTCCTTAATGGATGGAGTTAAGGAATTTAACTGGAGACTCAATGAATTATTACTGAAATATGAAAAATATTATTGGGAACAAGGGAACATTTGAAAAAAAATATTTTATTTTTTATTTTTATTATTATTATTATTATTATTATTATTGATAATATGGGACATGAGACAACTAAGAATGTGATTTGGGAAGCCTCAATGGCTGTAATGAGGGGTTTTTTATTCAAAAGATAGCAGAGTTGGGAAAAAGAAAAGAAAGTAGATTTATGGCATTACAAGATGAATTAAAGTCTAAACAAAACCTACTTTAAAAAACCCTACAAACAGATTATTAGTAAATGACATTAAAAGTATACAAGAATAAATATATCTGATACTCTCAAAAGAAACAAGTAGAAAAATGAAATATGGTAAGCACAGTTTTATTGAGGGATTAAATAAACCTAGAAAATTATTAGCATATCAAGATGACAAAAAGATAAGAGAATTATATATAAATTAAAGGATAAAGGAACATTAGTTACGGAGCAATAAAAAATAGCACAGATACTACTACCAAAAGTTATATAAGAAAGATGACCAAAATATAGAAAATCTGAAAACGTATTTAGATAAAAGACCTATCAAAACATTTAATGAAGAACAAAAGGAAATCCTAAAGAAAAAAAAATAATCACAAGAAATAACTGAAGCTATTAATAAATGCAAACCAGGTAAAACAGCAGAATCCAATGGGTTTCCAGCGGAGTACTATAAAACCTTTAAAGATCAGCTTCTGATGCCTTTACATAGGTTAATGAACAATATTTTGAGAGGAGACATACCAAAAACTTGGCTGGAGGCAAATATTGTAATAATCCTCAAAGAAGGGAAAGGTAAAACAGATGTTAAGAATTATTGCCCTATTTTTTTGCTCAACACCAACTACAAAATCTTTGCTTTGATAATGGCTGACAGATTGAAGACGGTTGTGGGAGACTGAGGGCCTTTGCAGACTGCCAGAAATAGTGCACATTAAATTGAGGCACTGCACTGGCTCAGTGCTAGGGAATCGTGGGAACTGTAATTTATTGTGGCACCAGAGCTCTCTGATGGAGAAGGCTCAATTTCCCAGAAAAAAATACAGTTCCCATGACTCTCTAGCACTGAGCCAGGGCAGTGCCTCAATTTAATGTGCACTATTTCTGGCAGTCTGCAAAGGCCCTGAGTTGAACCAGTCCAAAATGGTTTTATACCAGGAAGGAGAATAAAGGATAACATAAGACGTATAATTAACTTAGTAGAACATCATGAAAAGGATATAAATCATAAATTGCCTATGATATTTATAGATTCTGAAAAGGCCTTTGATAATATTCAATGGAATTTTTCTTGCAAGAATGCCTAATTAGATATAGAGCTGAACTTTCAAAAATGGATTATCTATAGAAATCAAAGTGCAAGAATTTTGGTCAATGGAGAAAAATGAAACCAGTAATTTTAAAGAAAGGCACGAAACAGGGCTGTCCTCCCCCCTCTTCTATTTCTGATTGTGTTGGAAACATTAAATTATAATATGAGAAAGAATGAGGAAATAGAGGGGGTTAACAAAAATAAAACTTCAGTCTTAGCAATGAACCTCTCTAGAACAGAAAAAGCAGAGTTGGAAAAAAGGTCGGGGTTTCAAATTTGAAAAGAAACTAAATACTTGGGAATTATTATTTCAACTAAAAAATGTGGACTTATTTAAAAACAACTATGGGAAGAAGTGGCAAGAAATTAAGGAGGATTTAACTAGATGAAATAAACTGAAACTTTCTATATTAGGGAGAATCTCTACAATCAAAATGAATATTTTCCCCAAGATACTTTTTTGTTGTTTCAAAATATCCCAATTATAACGAATGAAATACCTTTTAAACAATGGCACCAAGATCTTTCCAAGTTTATATGGAGTGGGGAAAAATCTAGAGTAAAAATGAAGACCTTACAGGAAACGGTTTGGCTTTGCCTAATTTAAAAATATATTACGAATATGTTGCTTTGAGTGTTAGATTGGATATATCTGGAAAATACTGAGTTGTTGTCAGTGGAAGAGACAGATTTGAAATAGAGATTTCATGCATATTTGTTTTATGAGAAACTTAAAAGTCCATAGAGATTTTGAAAACCATTTTATAATAAAATCTTTAATTCGGGTCTGGTTAAAATATAAAGAAATTCTTTTTAAGAATATCCCTTTATGGGTTTCCACAAATGAAGTGCTCTTTAGAAGGGAAAGTTAGATAAAAACAAATGGATAATGTATGAAGAACTGATCGATATAGAAAAAGATACCAGTAAAGAAAAATTTAAGAAAGGAGAACTAAAGATGAAAGACTATCAGTGTGGATGGTTTCTATACAGACAGTTGTGGAAAAGGTTTATCCAAGATAAAAATACTAAAGGCATTGGGAAAGCAGATCCAGAATTTGAAAAGATTCTAATTAATAAAAATAAGTCTAAAATACCTCAATTCCATGCCCGTCTGTTAAAGCTGGACACGGAAGATGAAATTATCAAGGAAAGTATGATGAAGTGGGCTGCTGATTTCCAACAAAACATTCATTTGGATCAATGGGGGAAAAACCTTGGAGAGATAGAATAAAACAGGGGTCGTCAAACTTTTTGAACCGGGAGCTGGTTCGCCATCCCTCAGACCATTGGAGGACCGGAGTAAAAAACAAAACAAAACACCATGACCTTGAGCAAGTCACACCCTCTCAGCCTCAGAGGATAACCATGGCAACTTGCCAAGAAAACCCCAATGATAGGGGTTGCCATAAGTTAGAAATGACTCAAAGGCACTGGAGGCCACACTCTTTCAGTTCCAGATGGTAATGGAAACCCTCCTCTGAAGAAACTTGCCAAGCAAATCACCATGATAGGGTCAATATAAGCCAGAAATGAGTCAAAGGCACTGGATTACCCTGGTTAGGCCACACTCTCTCAGCCCCAGATGGTAATGGAAACCCTCCTCTGGAGAAACTTGCCAAGTGGTACGAGTGTTGGATTACCACTCTGGAGACCTGGGTTTGATTCCCTCCTCTGCCATGAAAACCACTGGGTGAACTTGGACAGGTCACACACTGGCAGCCTCAGTGGAAGACAATGGCAAACCTCCTCTGAACAAACCTTGCCAAGGAAACTCCAGGATAGGTTCATCTTTGAGTTGCCAGAAGTCAGAAACAACTTGAAGGCACACAACAACCACAACTACATTCTTTGAAGTCACACTCTCTCAGACTCAGGGGAAAGCAATGGCAAACCCTTTCTGACCACACCTTGCCAAGGAAACCCCAGGATAGGTTTGTCTTTGAGTTGCCAGAAGTCAGAAACAACTTGAAGGCACACAACAACCACAACCACATTCTTTGAAGTCACACTTTCTCAGTCTTGGGGAAAGCAATGGCAAACCCTTTCTGAACAAAGCTTGCCAAGGAAACCCCATGTTTGTCTTTGAGTTGCCAGAAGTCTTCTTCCTCCTCCTCCCCCCCAAAAGGTCAGCCAAGCCCCCCGAAGAAGAGGAGGAAAAGGAGTAGGAGGAAGAGGGCATCCCCACCCTGCAAGGGGGCTTCCCTGACCCTCTCTCCTCCTCCTCCTCCTCCCCGTTGGGGGGGGCTTTTGCTGAGGAGAAGGGAGGAACAGAATGGAGGAAAGAAAGAAGGGAGGGAGAGAGGGAAAGGAAGGAAGGAACAAAGGGGGGAAGAAGGGAGGGAAGCAAGCTGAGGCCCCACTCTGAGGCTGAGAGTGAGTGACTCGCCCAAGGCCACCCAGTGGGTTTTTACAGGGCCCTCCCTGTAGAGAGGCAGGACTGGCAAGGCAGAGGAGGGCAGATCAGCCCAGGGCCGCAAGGGAGGGAGGAAGGGAGGTCCTCCCAGAAACACTGCGCCTCAGCCTGTTTCCTCCTCCTCTTCCTCCAGGCCAAGCCACCGCAGGCGGCACACAGGGCACTGACTGGCACACAGGCTGGGCGCCTCCTCACCCCTTCTCTCCCCTCCCCGAAGGGAGGCAAGCCAGAGGCAGGACTCAAACCAGGAACAAGCCAGGCAGCAAAAAACAAAACAAAACAAAACAAACAAAAAAATGCCGGTGGGCCACGGGCTGGTTAAAAGGCCTCGGCGGGCTGGCCCAAGCCCGTGGGCCGTAGTTTGAGGACCCCTGGAATTAAACATACTTAAATTATGACCTTAGAGAAAATCTACATAAAATACAACATCACTAGTATTTAACACAGGTAAGACTGGCTAAGATGCAGAAAGGAATAAGTAACAAATGCTGGAAATGCCAGGAGGAATTGGGCACCTTTATACATATGTGGTGGCATTGTATAAATGGCAGTGCTGACAACCCTGGCTCATCAGCTTAGTAACAGAGATAAGCACTGCCCCCTATGGTCAGACATGACCTGACAACCTTGTTAACAGGAAATACCTTTACACATATATGGAGGCATTGTAAATATTCCAAAAATATTGGAAGGAAATGCATAATTTAGTCAATCAAATTCTGTCTTCCCAAGAAAATATGGATCCAAAATATTATTTGTTTAGGATGAAATTAAATGAACTATTGAAAAAAACAATATGGTAAACTTTTATTTTATATGGCAACAGCCGCCAGAATGGTATACGTGGCCAAATGGAAAAGGAGAGTGTCCAGGGAGTAAGGAATGGTATTTAAATTGTTAGAGTGTATGGTGGCAGATAAGCTAAATATATATGTGTATGAACATAAAGCGGCTGAGAACCTACATCATGGGTGGAGAGCATAAGCTCTCTGCTTGTGGAGATATGCACTGAACCTGCTAAACATCCCTAGTGTGGAATGGCAGTCTTTTTGCAGCAAAATGCACATCTACAGATGCATCTGGAAGCCCAGTGACCCTGCATGCACCATTTCCACAACCATGTGCTGTATATGTTCCACATCAGACCAAGATATCCAACAGCTTCTATGGGGGAAATTAGAGCCAGTGTGCTGTAGTAATTTCAGTGCTGGACTATGACTCTAGAGACCAAGGTTCGAATCCCTGCTTTGCCATGGAAACCCCCTGGGTAACCTTCGGCAAGTCACGTGATCTCAACCTCAGAAGACAAGGGGGAAATCCCTCTAAATGAATCTTGCCAAGAAAAACCTGTGATAGGGTCACCTTAAGTTGGAAATGACTTGAAGGCACACAACAACAACAAAGAGACTCTTTACCTTGCAATGAGGCCCCTCCATCGTACTCCTCCTTGATCACCCTCCATTGGGAACACTGCCTGGGATCCAACGGAGCATTCTTGGACACAGGGAATTCAGACTTAACTTCTACCAAGAGATTCGTGACCTGAAACAGTAGTCAGGATTCAAGATATGGAATTTGGAGGCACCCCACATTTCAGATCTGGAGGTGCTATATTTCAGCAGAACCTCTTCAAGTGGCCTTTGTCCTCCAAAGTTATCAGAGGCTCAAAAAAAGGCAGCCCAGAGCCAGAACCTGCTCACCTTGGCCCCAAGAAGAAATGCTCTCACCTGCTGCTCTTTAAGCTTCTTCTCTGATTCTGGATGACTCAAGAGAAAACCCTCTGCCAGGGCCACTGCCTGGGAACAGGTCTCTGCTCCACATTCCCTGACCCATTTCTCCATCTCTGGGGGCAAGATGGTCAGGAACTGCTCCAAGATCACCCGGTCCAGGATCTCATTTTTTGTGCATCGCTCTGGCTTTAGCCACTGACAGCAGAGATGGTGGAGTCGGCTGCAAACCTCTCGGGGCCCCTCGCCCTCCTCGTAGGAGAACTGCCTGAAGAGCTGGCGCTGTATCTCTGAATTGGCAAGATCCTCTCCCAGGGAACTCTGGACTGTCCTCTCCCAGAATCCCCCATAGCTCTGAGCAAAGAAGCCATCAGGACCTCTTCCTCCTCCAGGGTCAGTTGAGAATGATTGATCCATCTGTTTTGTTTTTTTAAAGCAATGAAGCCACAAACAGGATCAAAGAGATTCCTCCTACGTTCGTCTCAGGAAAATATGCCCCTAAGATCCTCTGCTGCAACACCCTGTAAAAACAATAGATGTTTGTGTTATTGCTGATATTATTAGGTATTTAAAGCACCATCAATGCACGTTGTTCTGTTAAGAATTATTATCCTAGTATAGGGACCCTAGAGGCACAAGATCCTGTCTGATCTTGGAAGTTAAGTAGGGTCAGCCCTGGTTAGTACTTGGATGGGAGATCACTAACAAATACCAGGTGCTATACCAGGGATAGGCAACCTTTCCCCTTTAAGGGCCGAGGGACTTCAGCTCCCAGAAGCTTCAGCCATGTTGGCCAATAGTCCCATGTTGGCCAATAGCTCCTGGGATTCTGGGAGCTGAAGTCCCTCAGCCCTTAAAGGGGAAAGGTTGCCTATCCCTGTGCTATACACTCTATTTCAGAGGGAGGAACGGGCAAAATCATCTCTGAAGATTGCTTGGCTAATAGAACCCAATGAAATTCATGGTGTCACCATAGGTTCAAAAGCAACTTGAAGGCACACAGGGAAGAAGAAATTTGTGGAGGCCTCTAATAGCAAACAGGGCTCTTCCCTGAAGAAAAGGCAGTTTGACTTCTTTCACCAGAGAGCCAGTATCAATAATGTGAAAAGCATCAATAGAGTGAACAACAATTTAAAACCATAGCCACTGAAAATAAAAACAGTACAGTATGCTATTACCACCTTCACTGTTAGCTATTTTATTAGATATAGAATATATAGAACCAGCATGGCACAGTGGTTTGAGTGTTGGACTACATCTCTGGAGCTCAGGGTTCAGTTTCTTCCTCAGCCATGGAAACCCACTGGGTGACCTCACATGAGTCACACACTCTCAGCCCCGTGACAGGGTCATCTCAGAGTCAGACACATAACAATATATAATTCTATCATATTTATCCTATATTCATTAAAATGTCATTGCAGTTCCCACTTATTTTATCAGGTACCCTGCCTCAGTAGATGGAGGCTCAATTTCTGACTGCCAGAGCTGAGAGCCTCCTTGGAGGAAGAGAGCCAATGTTTCCACAGGAGGCCAGGATCCGGCTTTCCAGGAACTCCTCTTTGGTTCCCCCCAGCAGCCACTATTTCCTGGTTGTCTTTTTCGGTCCACATTCCTCTCTCCCTTCTCTTTGAGGTCTCACTGCCCTCCAAAGGACTCCTGGACACAACTGCCAATGCTCTTCCTCCTCCTTGCTCTGGGGAGGCCCACTGGGAGACCCACTTCAGGCCTCAGCATCAGCCATGGCACCCCTCAGTCATCTCTCCTGGGCTCCTAAGAGAAGGAAGGGGGCTTCTTTTCCTTCTCTCAAGTAATCCCTTCCACTGAGGTTCAGTCTTTCCAGGGAAGGGAAGGGAAGCAGGGCTCCGATTCCACCCCCAAAGCCACTCCTTCCCACACCAAAAGGGGCTTTGGGGTCCCTTCAGCCCTCAGAGTACCCCCGGAGTCCAGAGAGGAGAGAAAAGAGGGGAGGGGGGTTGGCAAGCAGAGAAAGGGAGAGGGGTTCTCTTCCATTGCCCCTTATTTTTTGGGGGGGGGGAGGAAGAGGAGGACAGGTGAGGAGGGGCATTTCTTTCTCCTCCCCCCAGAATCCAGTTCTGTTCCTGCCCCTCCCAATCCCTCCCCCCCATTCCAGACTTTTTGGGGAGAAGTGCCTTGATCCTTCCCATCCCTTGAGGGGGGAGGAAATGGGGGACGGTTCTCTCTCTCTCCCTCCCTCCCTTCAGGAGAACCTTTTCCAGCTCCCTCCATTCCTTGAAGAGGGTCTCCTCCTCCTCCTTTCCCCGCAAGAAGACCCTTCTCCCCACAGACAGGGCTCTCCTCTCCTGCCCTTAGCCTCCCTTCTCCCCCTCGGACCCCCTTCCTTCCTACAGCCCCCGGGGCCTCTCTAGCCCCTCTTCTCCTCCTCCTCCTCCCTCCCTCCCTCCATTCCATCCATGGAAGGGGAGAGAAGGAGGCTGTTTTCAGGGGAGGGGGCCTGGGACAGGAGGGAGGGAGACGGGGGTCTCTCTTCATCCCGAAGGGATTGGGGCGGCAGGAGCAAGGAAGGGCCCCCTTCTCTCTCCAGCTGGGAGACCGGCCAGGAGCCCTCCCTCCGAGCCCCCAAAGTAATATGTCAGCGCCCCCTCCCCTCAATGCGCCCCCTTGCTTTACCTCCTGCTCCACCGCCTGGGCCTCCCCTCGTTCCCAACACTAATCTTTCAAAACATTTCCTGCCTCTCTAGGAATCTGAGCCCTCCGCTCTATTTCTCCTCCTCCAAGAGGACTCTCTAGGAATCTGAGTCTGTGCTCTCTCTCGCCTTGGAGGAGGACTCTCTAGGAATCTGAATCTCTCTTGCCTTAGAGGAGGACTCTTTAGGAATCTGAATCTCTCTTGCCTTGGAGGACTCTCTAGGAATCTGAATCTCTCTTGCCTTGGAGGAGGACTCTAGGAATCCGAATCTCTCTTGCCTTGGAGGAGGACTCTCTAGGAATTTGAATCTCTTTTGCCTTGGAGGAGGACTCTCTAGGAATCTGGAGGACTCTCTAGGAATCTGAGCCCTCCGCTCTCGCTCTCTCCCTCTTTCCCCTTGGAGGAGGAGAAGGAGGAGGAGGGCTCTCTAGGAATCTGAGCTTTTCATCTCCCTTGGACCCTGGTTGGCCGGGAAGAAGAGGAGCAGGAGGAGGAGGTATGCTGAAGGGAGGGGAGGATTTGGGAGGTGGAGAGGCCCTGAAGGGGTGGGAGGGGCAGGCAGGAGAGGAGGAGGTCGGGGAGGGGGCACCCTTGTGGTCCTCAGGGTCAGGTACATGCACTCGAAGTGGACTGTGTTCCAGACAGGCATCCTGGTCAAGATCAGGTTGTTTTTATGAACCAGGGCTACTCCATCCTCCACCCCCTCCCGCCCACTTCCCCTTACCTGCTCACTGACAGAATACCCAGCTGGGAGGGCCTGCATCCAAGTTATGCACTATCCTATCCCAGCCAGGTTTCTGTAAAGCAAGCCAGGTCGGCATCCTCATCTTGGAGGAGATAGTATATGAGTCTTATTTTTAACTGACCTGGCATTGAGAGGAGCAAGGTAAGGTTCTGTGGAATGGTTGGTGTGCACTCCAAACCATACTGGGGAACAGAATGAACTGAAAGCGGGATAGCTTTCAAACAGTGATCCCACTTTCTTTTGTAACATCTGTTCACTCTGTATCCACCATACCTCTTTTTCCCCTGCACAACCCCAATTTTCCAGCCTCTGATGGTAAAGGAGTCAACGAAAACAAATAACCCTCACTACCATGCTGTTGCTGCGGGTGCCCCAGGTGATAGGAAGACAGGGCGGGCTAAACAAAAGAAGACCCTGCCCAAGTCCTACTCATGGCGCTGATGCCTCTGCAATGTTCTGAATGATAATACAGGGGACTTTCTGCCGCAGGCATGGGGCCCCAGATGGCAGTGGTGAAGTGGTGGAAATAATGTAGGAACAGCAAAAGAAGAGCCAAACTGGATCTATGTGGTTCGGAAATCACAGCTCGTACAAAATATGGCAGCCAGGCTCGTTTCGGGAACATCTCGGAGGGACCACATTACTCCGGTTTTGAGGTCCCTCCACTGGCTGCCTATCAGCTTCCGGGCCCGGTACAAGGTGTTGGTTATTACCTTTAAAGCCCTAAATGGCTTGGGTCCAAGCTATCTCAGGGACTGCCTTCTCCCGTATAATCCTCCCCGTGCTCTTCAGTCCTCCGGGAGGAATTTGCTGCAGCCCCAAAAATCGAGGCTTGTGGCTACCTCCCGGAGGGCTTTTTCAGTTGCCGCCCCTAGATTCTGGAACGACCTGCCGGATGAGATCCGTCAGTTAACATCGTTAGACAGCTTTAAGAGGGTTGTCAAGACGGATCTCTTCCGGCAGGCCTTTCCAGATTAATTATTCCGGCCTCGGGTATTCCCACCCCAGTGATCCTTGCATGGCCCCATCTAAGGATGGTTAGGATTATTGCCGCTGGGTTTATATATTGGCTGTTGTACTGTTTTTATTGAATGAATTGTTGGTTTTAATTTCTATTGATTTAATACTGTTTTAAGGGGGGAGGGGTTGTTGGGTTGGGTATTGTATATGTTTTTTATAGTTGTAAGCCGCCCTGATTGGGTTTCCAAAGGGCGGGATATAAATAAA
>CM034703.1:333399606-333412640 GCA_020142125.1 Phrynosoma platyrhinos
CCCCCCCCTACAGACACATTTTTTCTACTTCTGTTTTGTTGTATATCTATTAACATCTATTAAACATAAGGGCAAGAAGCCCAAAAACGAAAGGCAACAAAAGGTTTCCCATTCTGTCTCTTCTCCTTAAAGGATGGGCCAGGCCTCCATTTCCCAGCTACATCCTGACTTAGGTTCCCCTCCCTTTGCTTTGTGGGGCAGAAATGCCAAGAAATGGGTGAGTCTCTTAGATGTGCCTTGTAGGATTCAGTTTTGAATGTCAGAAAAATGAAGGAAATCAGGTTTAATTTAGTTTTTCCACAAAATGTTCCTGGAATAATCAGCATTTTTGGAATGTCAACATTCCAAGCACTTTGGTAAGTGTAACATATCATCCAATTAACATTTGGAAATAATTCCTCCCTATGACATAGGAAAGAATTCCACATTTTTCCCTACTCCTATTTCCTTTTTCTTATCCATGTTGAGAAGAGATGAATTGGAAAAGACTAAATTCAGTTCCAACCCTTCAGCTGCCATCCTGTGCCCACTTTCCTGGGAGTAAATGCCTCACCAGCTGTTAGCTAAGGGGACTCCTTGTGGTCTTTGACACAACAGACAAACTAATTGTGAAGTCAAAGGCTTTCACGGTCGACATCCATAGAGTTTTATGGGTTTTTCAGGCAGTGAGGCCTCTTCAGATGCCAGTCACAGATGCAGGTGAAATGTCAGGAATAAATTCTTCTAGAACACAGCCTCACTGCCTGAAACCCCACAAAAACCTGCAGACAAACTCAGCCCCACCTCTGAAATGGAAGCAAATAGACCTGTGAGAAAAATAAAATTGGGAACTTGGAAAGCTATTTATCTATGTATTTTATTTACCAGTCCCCAAATGCAGATGGCAGGATATCTAGTTAACATAAAGGCAGGAAACCAAAATGAGGGAAAAGGCAAATTTGTCCACATCCTGTGTCTCCCCCCCCCCCCCCGAAGTATGTGCCAGGCCCCCATTTCCCAGCTCCATCATGACTTAGATTCCCCTCTCTTTGCAGCGTGGGGCAGGAGGTATCCATCAGAGAATATCATTTCTTCTCCTTTGTCTCCCCATCCCAGGCACTGCTGTTGGCACCAAGGAGTAATCCTGATACTCTTTTCTTTGGGGTGGCGAGAAAAGAGTTGCCAAACCCCCTCTTGAATTTCTGACCTTCAAGGCTACAAGCAGATGTCAGAAAGACCAAGTAAGAACACTGTACTCCTCAGTTTCTCTTGGAGGAAATCATGAATTCTGCCAAAGTAAATTTTATAAAATTAAACAGCACATCCACCTGGCTTTCAGTTCCTTTTTCAATCTGAGAGCCATGGCATATGCAGTGAGAGAGACATGCATTCTCTGTGTAGGGAAATTGTGGTGATTGTCCCTTGCAAGTTCCTCACCCAGAATTTCACCCTGGGATCCTGTCACCCACCCATCTTGCCCCTTGGATTTCAACCCCACCTTGGATTCACTGCCTAGTGGGCCAACTGTGGACCAGTACATGTGGATTTTGCCAGTTCAGTTTTCTGTGCCTATGCTTGAGATTCTCAACATTCCTGTCAATATGTGGAAGTTAAACAACAACAACAGAGTTTTTGTAACAGGAAGCTTCTTTGTAACTTCAAGCATTAATGCTGATTCATTATTTCTATTAATGTTAAAAATGTATTGAACTCACAGCTTCAGTTTGGTCATCTTTGTGTCTAATATGCATTTAGGCTCCATTTGTTTTTAGAGCCATTAAATTAATTGGAACTTCTTAAAACAGAACTTATGGAGGTCCCAAAGATTCAATGCCTCTGTTGCTACTGTTACCTCCTGTCTTCCCATCATAATATCTCCACACCTGGCCCAAAGAAAGCTGGCCCCACAACACAAAATCAGACAACCAGGCTCCCTCTGACTTCTGCAAGGACTAAAGCAGGAGCCACAGGATTCCCACACCTGGCGTAGCTTAATTCATTGCAGATACATGACTGACTGAAGGCTAAAGTTGGAAAGGGGTGGGGTCTGGGGGTTCTAGTCTCCCCAAAAGTAGATTCCCCAGCTCTAGCCCATATCAGCCATACAAGCACAAGGAGGTCTTGGGGAGTCAGAAGAGAGCCTCCATTGAGGGTGGTATGGTCATGAGATTTTAAAAAATTAGAAAGTGGTTGTCAAGAGATCCCAGGTGGGTGCTGATATTGATAAACTATCCCATGAAATCAATTTTTGCCACATTACTGGAAAATACAAAGTTTTGCACAACCGACTCTTAGCACCTATCAGATTGTTGCTGATTCCTGTTCTTCTGACTGTCTATTTTGGGATGCCTTTGCACCTTATTTTCTTGGCCAATAATGTAAGTGCCAGGCTGACAGGTAAATTATTGGTTTATAAATAATTTACCCCTCACAGGTTCTGGAAAGCCTGGAGACACTTCCTTTGAGCCTCCTTTGAGTTTAAGGTTGGTCTTGACTTATATTGAACTAGAGATTTATAAATGTTACAAATGTTGAGAAGTTTTTGTGTTGAACATGAATACTATTAGCTATAGATATTGTATTGGATACTACTTTGGATATTGTACTAGTTCAGGCTATAAGAAATTGTAAGAGAATAGTTTGCTTTAGTTCAAACATTACCATTTCCATTTATTTAAAGGCTCCTTCCAGGGGCCAAAGGAGGTAGAGTAGCCCCTCCATTTTTGTGGACTTCGGATCCACGTGCCTCACTTATGTGTGAGGGACAAATGAAGGGGCACACAATGGAGTGCCCTCCCCGGCAGCGCACCCCCCACACCTCCATTCAAGCCTATGGGACTTGAATATGCACAAAAAGAGGGGCAACTGTATATATAATCTCCAGAGGACAAACTATGGTACCATTAACAAGGGGAACATTTATTGATGATTATGTTTTTCCAGTTGAGTGAACAAAGTTGAAGGGCAAGCTAAATTACTATTTAATCTTATTGTCTTGATTTATCACACATAGGAAAATAATCAAATACTATTACAGTAATTACAGTATAGTACTGCAGCAGTTAGTGGCAGAGTCTGGAGCATAGTGGGTGTAAATAAGTGTAGTAATGGTAACAGGAGGTAACAGGAGCCAGATAATGCACTCCCAGGCACAACAAGCTCATAGACCTTCCATTGAACAACCTAAGATGTCAGATAGCAACCTCCAATTAATAGAAGAAATTAGGAAAATTAGAGTGGACTTGAGTAAAGAGATACAGGATTTATGAATGAATGATTTTAAGATAGAAATTAAACAGGAGCTAAGAAACGACATGAAGGAAGTGCATCAATCATTAGATAAAGTAACAACTGAAATTTCCAAAATGAAATTTTAGATGGAGAAATTAGAAGGGAAACACATGAAACTAGAAGAACATTTTGAAGGCCTTAAACAAAAACAGGCTGAATTAATAGATGAGAGAGATATATGGGATTTAAAACAATAGGAGAGGTGTCTTAAAATGAGAGGACCCCCAGAACGGGAAGGGGAAAATCTTTTTGAAAGTCTGTTTCCACACATAGCTAAATACCTAGAAAAAGACTATCTTTTAAAGTTAGAAATAGATAGGCTGTATCGACTTAATTCTAGGATTGCAAACCAAACAGAAATCCCAAGGGACATTATAATCTACAGTTGCCCCTCTTTTTTTTTTCTTTTTTTTTGGGGGGGGCAGGGGATCTGTTCTGGAATACACACCCTGCAAAAAAGGAAAAACACAAATATTCAAGCCCTATTGGCTTGAATGGAGGCGTGTGTCAGTGGGGGCAAGTGGGCATGTGCACGTGGATAAGCAAGGGTTGCAGACTTCAAGTCCATGAAAATGGACGGACAACTGTACTTTGTCTGTAAGCAGACATGGGATCAATTACTGAGACAACAGAGCTTAAATCTGTGGGTGGTGGATGGGCATGATTTGCAGTTTTTTAAAGGATCTAGAATAATGAGAAAAGGATGTGAACATAGCTTTTTAACAATGTATCTGAAAAAACTGCAAATCATTTATCACTGGAGACTACCTGAGGGTATAATTTTTGGTATAAAAAGAAGAGAATAGAGCAAAATCTTTGCAGGAACCTAGGGATTTTTGGGAAAGTTGTAGGCATGACTTAAACAGAGAAGAGAATTCAGAAGGTAGGAGACCAAGAGACTCAGATAAGGGAGCAAGAGAGTCATGATAGTGGGATACTTAAGGTGTTAATAGAGTCAGAAGATGACTTAGAAGGAGTTAAGTCCAAAGAATAGGGGGGGGAAGAGATGTTGTTGTTGTTGTTATCATCTTCCCACCCTTTTCCCAAAACTTGGACTCAGAGCAGCGTACAAAATTAAAAACAGTACTACTGAAAAAACAGAAAAGATCAAAATAACTAATAAAAAGGTTACAAAAAGAAACAAAAATGATGTACAAAGATGTGATAATATGGTTCAGGAAGGTGAAAAGAAAAAGCCAATAGGAAGGAGTATGTGGGGGAAGCGGATCAGAATGTGAAGGAGGATTAAAGGAGAAAAAGCCAGATGAAGATAGTGTGGAGGAAACATTACAAATAGGCTTAGTGGAATCATTGAGAGAGGATAAGCAATACCTTAAGAATACTTTCGTGGAATGTTAAAGGCCTTAATAGAGTAGTTAAATGTAAAAAAGTATTTCATTATTTGAATAAGATGAAATGTGATGTATTATGTTTACAGGAAAATATAAATTAGAAGCAAGGATGAGAAATACCTTAAGAATTTCAAATTAGGTAAAGAATTTGTTTCGATTGCAAAGACAAAAAAGAAAAAGGTAGTGCTATATGTTAGTCCCAGATATGAATCACAAGAAATTTTAAAGGATAGATATGGTCATTATATTGGTGTAAGAATTATGTTATAGAGGAGGAAAGTATTATTGTTAGGGGTGTATGCACTGCTTGAAAAAAAGGGGAAATTTTATTTAAAAATTAAGTAATAAATTAAAAACTTGGATTTTGACTCTGATTCTTCTTGGAGATTGGAATGGGATGGTAGATCACTTGAGTGACCAAAGTTTTGAAAAAAGAATTAAGATGAGTCAAGGAAAGGTGCTGAAAGAATTCTTTAATATGCTAGATTTTTTTTCTCCCTTATTGACATTTGAAGACACAAATATGGATCAAGTGCTGAGTTCACCTTTTTTTCAGAGATTCAAATACTCCCAGCTAAAGAGGATCTTGTTTTTGTATGAAGAAAGGAAACCACCAGATGAACTATTGTTCCTCTGTGCTGTTAGGGTTACTTCAACCTAGGACAGCCTTAAGAATGAGGGACCTCCAAGAGATCTTGTTAACAGGCTGAATAAGGTCATGCAAGCTGAGCATTTTTACTTCCTTGCATCAATCCATCTGTAGAATGCTCTGTTTTCCTGCTGCCTTCCACTTTCCTGATCTTCCTCATCTTTTCCAATGAGCCATGTCATCTCACTATCTGTCCAAAGAATAATACTCTCTATTTATTTTGTCTTCTAGAGAAAGTTCAGGCTTGATTTGCACTCAAAGCTATTTAATTGTCTTTTGGGTGGTCCATGGAAGATTGTATGAATGTGTGAATATGTAAAACACCTCTGTTTTTACTTTCTGCAGGTGTGAATACATCTGTAATGGTCTCCAAATGTTAGGAGAGAGGACAATCTACACTCAATTTCTCCCACATGGAAGAAACCACAGAAAAAATCACCTTGGAACAGGTTAATGTTCACTCCTCCTTCTTTGTGATGGACCCATCAGGAGTTTGACAGTCTGGGATGTAATGGGTAATCAGATACCCATTGACTTTCTCTTTATTGATTCAGTTGATCAGTGCTGTCTGCCATCTTATGCTTGCTTTCCCTCCCAGCCAATCAGGGTCAGAGCTGATGGGACTGGGCTTCCTGCCAGTGGTGGCCCCTCACAGTGTCCACCAGGAGGTCATATTCTATTATTTATTTATTTATTTATATTCCACCCTTTCCCAAAATCTGGGACACAGAGCAGCTGACAGAATTAAAAATAGTACAATTTTAAAAAGGAAGTTCCAGAGTAGACAGAGAAAAGGCTTTTTCTTTTTGTCCCCACCAACCATGCTTGCAGTGGTGGTAGGACGGAGAGGAGGCCTCTCCTGAAGATCTCAGATCCCAGGCTGGCTCATACAGGAGGATATGGTCTGCCAAATAGCCTGGACCTAAGCCATAGGGCAGGGATCGGCAACATTGACATACCTGGGGCTGGTCACTGGTCCCCAGGTCTTCCGCTGGGCTGGAGGGGGAATGGCGGCGTGTGCGCTTGCGTGCGTGCAGCCCCCACCCTGCGCTCTGCCACTACCGCGCGCGTTGCAGCCACCATTTTGTTTGCCAAAATGGTGGCTGTGACTCATTTGCGCATGCACAAGAGTACTGCGCATGCGCAAACGAGTCACAGCCACCATTTTGGCAAACAAAATGGTGGTCACGACGCGTGCGGGAGCGGTGGGGGTCGGCGGGCCGGGTGTGGCCCCCCAGGCCGTAAGTTGCCAACCTCTGCCATAGGGCTTTATAGGTCATAACCAGCACTTTGAATTGTTCTCAGAAACAAATTGGTAGGCAGTGAAGCTATTTCAACAGGTGCACTGTGTGATCTTTTTAGCCTGCCCCTCTTAATAGCCTGGCTGCAACCTTTTGGGTCAGCTGAAGTTTCCAGACACTCTTCAAGGGCAGCCCCAAGTACAGCGCATTACAGTAGTCCAAAGGGGATGTATCCAAGGCAAGTACCACCGAGGCCAGATCCGGCATTTCAAGGAACAGGTGTAGCTGATGTACAAGTTTTAAATATGCAAAATCACTCCTGGTCACTACAGAGACCTGGACCTCTGGGTTCAAAGCTGAGTCCAAGAGTACCCCCAAACTGTGAATCTGCATCTTTGGGGGAGTGTAACCCCATCTAACACATGCTGAATCCCTATTCCCTGATCTGCTTTCCTACTGACCAGGAGCACCTCTGTCTTGTCTAGATTAAGTTTCAGTTTGTTTGCCCTCATCCAGCCCATTACTGATGACAAACACTGGTTTAGGACCAAGACAGCCTCTTTCGATTGGGGTGAAAGGAGTAATAGAGTTGAATTCCTGCATGAGCATTAAATTCTTGCTGGGGCATTAAACCCCTGGATTTTAAATAGGGTTGGTCCACCATTTTGGTGGAGGGAGGAACTTGACTCAGGCAGCTGCTTTGGCATCATCATGAAAGGCAGCAATTACTAAGGATTTATTTGTGGTTTTCATATTTTTATTGTCAAGGATGGGAAGAGGCTCTTGTGATGTTCCATGCCTTATGTGCTCAAAGAAATTGACCATACAAGCTGGAAATCCAAAAAAAACCTGCTGATTGGGTGAGGCTGCCCTAGACTTATGCCAGTTAGTTAAGCAGATTGGGAAGACCTATGTATGGAAGAGTTTCCATGTGCTGGGCAAAGTCTTCATTCACATGGGAAATCTAGATCATGAGGGACTCGGACTGTAGGCTTTTCTTCCCCTTCATGCCCTAAGATCCAGGGGTTAAGAAAAAAAGATGAGAGAATATTCAGACTTGCCCCACTTTATTGGTAAACTGAAGTGATCAAATAAGAATTGAGATGCACCATATGCTTTCTTCCCTTTTTGCTTCGTCACTCTCTGCAGGAGGGCTATTTTCTATTGTAGGTGACCTTTGCAGATGTTGCTTTGTACTTCACAGAAGAAGAATGGGAACTGTTGGATTGGAGGCAGAGATTTTTGTACACCGAGGTGATGATGGAAAACTATGAGAATGTGTCCTCTCTGGGTAAGGAACATGAACCCATTACCCTTCCTATGGAGACTGAGGGCCTTTCATACTACACTGTCATAGCACTTTATCATAGCAACATCCTGCATAATCTTGAAATTTGTAGTCTAGTCAGACCCCAAAGCACTCTAGTTGAGGATTCTTAAAAACCCTTCCTAAACTGCTAATCCTAGAATTCCTTAGGAAAGAACTATGGTAGTAATTAATTTTTATCCCCAAATGCTCCTTTGCATGTTCCAAAGCAAGAATATTGAGGGTTTTTTGGTACCTCTTTCAACCTTTTTAGGCTCTGGATAGGCTTCCAGTATCATTTTGGGAAAATGCCTCCCGTGACCTGTGAGGGCCCAATCATATGAAACTGCCTCCACTTTCCCCAGGAACATTGGGTGATACAGAAAAGCAAAACATTTTTTCATATTTTTCAAGTGGTACAATGGGGGATGCCCTCCGAGATCCCCTGGAGGTACAGTGTGGGCCCCTAATCCCTAATAGTTACTCATCCCTGTCTTAAAGATGTTTTAAGGCTGTTTTATGGCTTCTTTCCAGGGTCCAATTCTCAGTGTCCAGCTTTGGTCTTTCTTATCGATTTCAATGTTTATTATCCTTTCTCACCGAACAGGCCTCAAAATCTCTTTCTGAAATACACTCTGTGTATGGTGTGTGAGAGAGAGAGAGATAAAGAGAGAGAATATGTAAAAGTGGCAGGGAAAAGATGCTGAAGGTGAAATGCTGAGACAGTGCAGATGGTCATGAGGGCAGATGGGAAAGCTGAAGAGTGGGGGGAGAAATGGAAGGTGATCAGGCATGTGGGTGGGGGAGGGTGGGAGCAAAGCGAAGATAGTCAAGCTGTATGTGGACAGGAAGGTACCTCAGGGGAAGTCCATAATAGGGGCAGAATAAGTGCCTCATATATTGTGAGGCAGCCACAAACCTGACAAAATTTTAAGAACTTGATTGAGTGAACTGATGCAAACAAGCTCAGGCCCTTGTTTTTAGATATATTAAAGGGTTCCATTTAGCAATTATGACTAATATCTATGAAGGGAGGGAAAGGGAATGCAGAAACTCCTTTTCTCTGGATTTTTTTTTAATTTTTTTTTTGGGCCAAACTTGAGCTTTTCCTTGTCCTTCTTTATAGAAGAAGTTGTGATTCATCAGAGAATCCATGCAGGAAAAAAGCCATACAGTTGCCCAGAGTGTGGGAAATGTTTTGCTCAAAAGTCAGTTCTTGTGAGGCATCAGAGAGTCCACACGGGAGAGAAACCATACAAATGCCAGCAGTGTGGAAAATGTTTTGCTCACAAGTCTTCCCTTGTGAAACATGAGAGATTCCACACAGGAGAGAAACCATACAAATGCCAGCAGTGTGGAAAATGTTTTGCTCAGCAATCATACCTTCAGGGTCACCTAAGAGTCCACACAGGAGAGAAACCATACAAATGCCAGCAGTGTGGAAAATGTTTAGCTCACAAGTCAGACCTTGTAAATCATCAGAGAGTACACACAGGAGAGAAACCATACAAATGCCAGCAATGTGAGAAATGTTTTGCTTACAAGTCAGATCTTGTAACTCATCAGAGAGTCCACACAGGAGAGAAGCCATACAAATGCCAGCAATGTGGAAAACGTTTTGTTAAGTTGTCAAGCCTTCAGGATCACCTGAGAATGCATACAGGAGAGAAACCATACAAATGCCAAGAGTGTGGGAAGTGTTTTGCTCAGCTGTCAAGCCTTCAGCGTCACCTGAGAATGCACACAGGAGAGAAACCATACAAATGCCAACAGTGTAGGAAATGTTTTGCTCAGAAGCCACACCTTGAGATACATCAGAGAGTCCACACAGGAGATAAACCATACAAATGCCAACAGTGTGGAAAATGTTTTGCTTGGAAGTCACAGCTTCAGAGTCATTTAATAGTCCACACAGGAGAGAAACCATAGGAATGCCAACAGTGTGGAAAATGTTTTACTGAGAAATAAGGCCTTCTGCGGCATGAAAGAGTCCATACAGGAGAGAAACAATACAAACATCAGTGTGGAGAGTGTTTTACTTCAGGTAACAACCTTGCATACACCTCATCATAGCATCCAAACATTTTATCCTTTCTGAGTAAAATGGCCTCAAAATGTTCCCTGCATCACACTCCATCACACTCTATGTGTGAGAGAGAGAGACAGAGAAAGAGAGAGAGAGGGAATGTGTAAAATAGAATGGCAGGGAAGAGGTGCTGAAGGTGAAATGCTAAGGGCAGGTGTGAAAGTTGGGGAGTAGAGGGGAAAATGAAAAGTGATCAGGCATGAGGGGAGAGGGAGGGCAGGAGCAAATCAAAGATAATATTGCTCTGCATGGACAGGAGAATACATATGGGAAAGTCCATAATAGGGGTAGAATAGGTGCCTTTTGAATTGTGAGGCAGCCATAAATCTGACAAAATGATAACAACTTGATTGAGTGAACTAGTGCAAAGCGGCTCAAGTCCTTGTTTTTAGACATTGTGCCCTTGCTATCCATGGGGGCATCTGCTTCGGATCTCCCCACAGATAGTAAAAAACGCGAGACCTTATGTCCCGTTCTTTTCCATGGGCACACCCTACTGCATGCACACACAGCCATTGAAAAAGCCAAGGCTTGCCATCCATGGAAGCTCAAACTGTGGATGGCACAAACTTGGTGAGGGTGCATTTGTCTTATGGGGTTCCAGTTAGCAATTATGACTGATACCTATGATGGGAGAGAAAGGGGACATAGAAACTCCTTTTTCTCTTGATTTCTTTTCTTTTGCTTACTTGAGCTTTTCCTTGTCCTTCTTTATAGAAGAACTTGTGATTCATCAGAGAATCCATGCAAGAGAAAAACCATACAAATGCCAGGAGTGTAGGAAATGTTTTGCTTATATGTCACACCTTAAAATACATGCTCAGAAGTCTGCCTTGTGGATTATCAGAGAGTCCACACAGGAGAGAAACCATACAAATGCCACCAGTGTGAAAAATGGTTTGCTTACAGATCAGACCTTATCACTCATCAGAGTCCACACAGGAGAGAAACTATACAAATGTCATACAAATGCCAGCAGTGTGAAAAATGTTTTGCTCAGCAGTCACACCTTCAGGGCCACTTGAGAGTCCACCCAGGAGATAAACCATACAAATGCCAGCAGTGTGGAAAATGTTTTGCTTGGAAGTCACAGCTTCAGAGACACTTCAGAGTCCACATAGGAGAGAAACCATACAAATGTCAGCACTGTGGAAAATGTTTGACTTCAGGTAAGAACTTTACACAACACTATAGCATCCATACAGGAGAGAAGGTATACAGATGCCAGGACTGTAGGAAATATTTTACTCAGAATTTACACCTTTTGAGGAATCATAAAGTCCACACTAGAGTGAAAGTGTAGAAATGGAATCAATGGAAAACCTTTCTTTTTTTTTGTTAGGCAGACTTCATACTTTTAGATGGTGTTTTGTAAAGCTCTGTTATAATCTGCTTTTATGCTATTTTAGTTTTAAAAATTGTAGTTTTAAATTGTCTTGCACTTTTAGGATCATTCAATAAACTTCTAAATTATTTTGTGCATTCTTCATTGCCTATCCAGAGCCTGGGAAAAACAGCATCTATTATGGAGCATCTGTATTGATAAAGTGCAGCCAGAATTCAACTGATTGGCCATGAAGAAGGATGTTGAAAAATTGTGTTTCCTTTCTAGCCCTGTATTGACACACAACATTCACTAACTCCTGAGTCGCATTGACACACAACATTCACTAACTCCTGAGTCAAACCCTGATTTTCCCCTCTGACTGCAGGATCAAAACCTAGGCTAGGAAGGATCAAGTTTTATTTGGGTTCTTCTGCAACATGTTTTTTCCCCCCTTGCCTCTTTTACATGAGGTAGTAGGTTCACCAAACATCAGGGCCTGGCTTTGAGCCTCCAGTTTTCATGGATCATCTTCAGGCAAGAGAGGAACATGCCTGTTCTCTAGTTTTTTGAGGAGGAGCAGCAACTCCAGGTAAGAGGAAAGGCCTCTGTGCAAATCTCCAGCTCAGCTAGGAGAGCAAAAGCTTGCTAGATTTGTCAGGCTCTGAATCCCTTTGTTAGGCTATGTGCTTCTAGCCCTACACCTTAGCCATAATCCCTCCACCTTCTCCAGACAATAGGTTATTCTGGAAACTTCCAATGATTTCATCAAGGTGGGCTCCTTGCAACCTCTTCCTTACTAGCTCCTATGTGCAGGAATTGAAGCTTGCCATGGATCCAGGGCATCCACAGTAGGGTCATTCTTGGGTCATCCACACCAAACTTTATTAATTTTATATCAAATAAGGAGGGGTGAACAGGGGCTACATTACAGGCCTACAATACATCCAAATGCTCTTACTTCCACTGTCTAACTTCTGCTAAAACTAACCCAAAATACTACTTCGCTTAAGTTCTGCATGACATTTCCTATGAAAGTAATAAAATTAACAACCTGAATCATTTTACTGAGATCTGATCAAAAGCAACATATCTGCAAAAATTTGCCATAAGCAAAATATTTCCTCCCAAAATTGCTGTTTTTTGCAATGATATAAGCCTTGTGTGCTGCCAAGTTGCTAGTGTGGTGAATTTGGTGAGTCGCTGTATGGGAACTTGGTCTTCCAGACTGTTTTCTGGAATACAGACATTTTGCCTAGAAGATGTCAAGACCATGTGGCACCCTGGTCTGGAAAATGACATGAATGTGGCCACTGAAAGGAACTGAAGAATGGTAACAGGGTTACTACAGTTCAAGTGGCAGGTACATGAGTCAGCATTTGGAAAGCTGCGCATCATGGGAAGTCTGATGTTACATGCGCAGTGGATGAGACAAGCCAGGTATCCTTCATGGGAGGTCTGATGCAACGGGCACTGGGGATGAAACCAGCCAGGTTTCATTAGTGCATGGCTGTCACATGTTCCCAAGAATCTCCATTGTTGGCTAGTTGTGGTTGGTGAAGCACTTTGTTGGTCTGTATAGCTGTGAGTATTCAAGACAGATGTCTGGTACTCTATGTATCTTTGTAAATATCTGCAACAAAGAGTAAAGCCCTCATTGAGTGAAAACTCACTGTCCAGTGATTCATTTCTCCAAGCTGAAAGCAGCAGCCTATGTGTGGGAGGGTTTTTCCTGTGCCATCTGGATTCTTCTTCTGTGCGTTCCTGCCTACGTGCATCAACTCTGCGTGTGTGTATCCTAGATCC
>CM034703.1:333554633-333568272 GCA_020142125.1 Phrynosoma platyrhinos
GGAGGCAGAGGCAGCAGCGGAGGCAGTGGCGCCTCCACCTCCGCCTCTACCGCCACCTCCACTGCTTCCGCCGCCGCTGCCTTCACCGTGGCCGGCATTTTTTTCTCCAAAATGCTGGCCGTGACGTGTTTGCACATGCGCAAATCCTGCGCATGCGCAAATGTGTCGCAGCCGCCATTTTGGAGAAAAAATGCCGGCCACGGCGCGCGCAGTCACGCGCCGACCAAAACAGGCGGCGGAGGTGCCGTGGCGGCGGCGGCAGGGGTCCGCCTGGGCCTGCAAGTCCGGCGTCCTGGGCCGGAACCGGTCCGGGGGCCATAGGTTGCCGACCCCTGATCTAAGAATCCAAATTGTTCTCAGTGACATCATCTGCGGAGCCATTCAGACCTGGTCTGGACTGCCTGAGTAGGATCAGCACTGCCACCAAACTCCTGGGGCAGCTGAACCACGGTGGAAAAGTGACCGGAGAGCCAGTCCCTGATGTCATCTCCCCTCCAGAAGAGGAAGAGGAGGGGGATGGGCCAGTCCCTGCACGGTCCAACCTGCCCGGCTCTTTTGACTTCAAGCAGGCAGGTGGGAGGAGAAAAGCCAGCTCAAGGTGGCCCAGAGAGAGAGAGAGAAATGGGGTGGCAGGAGGAGGGGGGTCTTTCTGAGGCAATGCGCTCCAACCTTTTTTCTTCTCCCCTGGCTACTGAAGGACTCTTTGGGGGGGGTCCCTAATGGCATTGTGGTGATGTTCACATGCCACCAATTGGAGTCAACGGGGCCTTACCATCCGCTGATTCTGAAATCTGCAGATGGAAGTTTGAAGCAGAAATATTTTATTTGGAGTATTTATACCCTGCTCTTCAGCCACAAAGGCTCTAAGAGAGGCTTACAAATGGTTAATTAGATATTTCCCTGCCCTCAGGCTTACAATCTAAAAAAACATGACGCAAAAGGAGAAGGGAATGGCAGTGGGGAAGGGAATCAGGTCCAGCAGTTCTTTTCGGAGAGTAGTGGAGTCTCCTTCTTTGGAGGTCTTTAAGCAGGGGCTGGATGGCCATCTGTCGGAGATGCTTTGATTGGGAGTTCCTGCATGGCAGGGGGTTGGACTGGATGACCCTTGTGGCCTCATCCAACTCTATGATTCTATGATTCTCTCCCTCTGAGGCCTGGACCATGGCAGAGGATCTGGAAGGAGGGCTCTCTTTCTTAATCTAAGCTAGGCCCAATGGAGCTGGCCTGCCTCTCTCCCTCTGAGGCCAAGGAGGTAATTCAGGTAACAGATCCTTGTCTCTGTCCAGCAAAGGGACAATCCTTTGCCCTCTATACCCAGTACAAGAATAAAGTGCAAGTGTAAAGAGCAGTGCCTGCTGAATCAGGGCTTCAGTCCTGCAAAGAGCTAGACCACTGAGGGAAGCAAAGGTCCAAGGCAGTAGCAAACACAGCAGCCTCTTCCTTCCTACAGCCCCCTGATGGTTTCTGTGGTCCTCAGTCTCTCCCCTGATAGCTCTTCTCTCCCTCAGAGGCTACAGCAATGTCAGTTGAAATGGAGAATGGGTGCCTCACCAGCTGTTGGCACTAGGCAATGATGTAGCATAATAGTATAAGATAAGGTTATAATGGAGCTATAGAAAGTACAATCCAGAGATATGAAGGCTGCCAAAAATATTCCACTTTTCACATTTCTACACTTTCTCTATAGTGTGGACTTTATGATGCTTCAAAAGGTGTGAATTCTGAGCAAAACATTTCCCACACTGCTGGCATTTGTACAGCTTCTCTCTTGTGTGGACTGTCTCATGCCTCAAAAGGACTGACTTCTGAGTAAAACATTTTCCACACCACTGGCATTTGTATGGTTTCTCTCCTGTATGGACTCTCTGATGCCTCAAAAAGACTGACTTGTCAGCAAAACATTTTCCACATTGCTGGCATTTGTATGGTTTATCACCTGTGTGGCCTCTCTGATGAGTTACTAGGACTGACTTCTGACTAAAGTCTTTTCCACATTGCTGGCATTTGTATGCTTTCTCTCCTGTGTGGATTCTCATATGACTCACAAGGTATGGCCTCTGAGCAAAACATTTTCCACACTGCTGGCATTTGTATGGTTTCTCTCCTGTGTGGACTATCTGATGGGTCAAAAAGTTGGACTTTTTAGCAAAAGCTTTTCCACACTGTTGGCATTTGAATGGTTTCTCTCCTGTGTGCACTCTCTGGTGTTTCTCAAGGTGCGATTTGTGAGCAAAACATTTTCTACATTGCTGGCATATGTATGGTTTGTCTCCTGTGTGGACTCTCTGGTGTCCTTTAAGGTGTGACTTACGAGCAAAACATTTCCCGCACTGCTGGCATTTATATGGCTTCCTTCCTGTGTGAACTCTCTCATGAAAAACAAGGTGTGACCTCTGAGCAAAACATTTTCCACACTGCTGACATTTGAATGGTTTCTCTCCTGTGTGGACTCTCTTGTGTCTCTCAAGGTTTGATTTGTAAGCAAAACATTTCCCACACTCCTGGCATTTGTATGGTTTCTCTCCTGTGTGGATTCTTTGATGAATCACAGGTTGTTCTATAAAGAAGGACAAGGACAGACAAGATTGAATCTCAGTGTTAACAGAAGAAAGGCCTCTGAAATTATCATGGAGCTAAGCAAGTTCAGATAGGAAAAGAAACATCAGAGAAAAAGGAGCTTCTGTGTCCCCTTCCTCTCCCTTCACAAGTATTAGTCATAACTGCTATAATGAAACCCTTAATTAGTCTGAAAACAAGGACTTGAGACTGTACTCACCAGTTCACACTAACCAATTGGTAAAATCTGTCAGATTTATGGCTGCCTCACAATCCACAAAATCTCTATTCTGGCCTTCTTCTGGACTTTCCCAGAGGTACTTTCCTGTCCACACAGAGCTAGACTACCTTCACTTTGCTACCACTCTCCCCTCCTTTCTCCTATGTGCCTGATCACCTTCCCTTTCTCCCTCCACTCCAGCATCTCTTCCCTGTCATTCTATCTGACACGGTCTCCCCTTCTCAACATCTCTCTCATACACACACACGTAAAATGTGATGCAAGAAAGAGACACTTTGAGGCCCATTTGGCGACAAAGGTAGGATAATAAATATACAGTCAGCCCCCCCCTTATCCACGAATTTTTTTATCCACAGATTCAAGCATCCATGGCTTTAAAATATTCAAAAAAAAAAAAGTATAAATTGCCAATAGCAAACCTTGATTTTCCATTTTAGATTAGGGACACCATTTTACTATGCCATTGTGTTTAATGGGACTTTAGCATCCACAAATTTTGATATCCACGTGGGGTCCTAGAACCAAATCCCAGCAGATACCAAGGACCCACTGTACAAATAAATCAACAAGAAAGGCTGAGGAAGGGGCTTGGAGTTGGGCCCCAATTTTCCTGAAGGTCAGGCTCTAGAGAGGAGCCTCAAAACAGTCTGAAGACGTCTGTAAGATGGGGATGGGAAGTTAGGGATTAGGGACCACTCTAAACCCCCAGGGAATCTCAGAGGGCACCCCCCTACACCTGAAAAAAAAAAAGAATGTTTTGCTCCTTGTGGTCTCTTCCAACTCTATGATTCTAATATCTCCCACCATCTCTTAGCGGTATGGAGGCAGTTTTGTCACTATTGGGCCCTCTCTGAGTCAATTTAAGACCAGAGGTGGTTTCCCAAGAGAATGTTGGAAACCTGTCCAGACCCTAGAAAGACTGAAAGAGTGGCCAAAAAACTCAGTAAACTTGCTCTGGGGTGAGCTGAGGACCATATAAGGATGAAAACTACAGTGGGCCCTTGGTATCCATTGGGGTTTGGTTCCAGGACCCCCCTTGGATAACAAAATCCATGGATGCTCAAGTCTCATTAAATACAATGGAATAGTCAAATGGTGTTCCTTATATAAAATGGCAAAAGCAAGGTTTGCTTTTTGGAGAGTGTACATTTTAAAAATATTTTCAAATTGTGGATGTTTAAATGTGTGGATGAAAAAAAATTTGTGGAAATGGAGGATTGACTGTATTAACTGCCATAGTTCCTTCCTACAAAATCCTAGGATTGGCAGTTTAGGAAAGGTATTTAGAATCCTCAACTAGAGAACTCTAGTGCCTCACTAAACTACAAATCCCAAGATTCCACAGGATGTTGCTTTGACAATTAAAGTGGAATCAAACTGCTACGATAATGTAGTATGCAAGAATCCTCCCTCTCTGTATGAACAGCAATGGGTTCAAGTTCCTTACCCAGGGAGGCCATATTCTCATAGTTTTCCATCATCATTTCATTGTACAAAAATCTCTGGGTCTGATCCAGCAGCTCCCATTCCTCTTCTGTAAAATGCACAGTGACATCCCCAAAGGTCATCTGCAACAGAAAATAGCATGTCTCCAGAAATAAAAGTGGAAGAAAGCACATGTTGCATCCTAAATATTATTTGATCACTGCAGATTACCGATAGAGCAGGACATATTCTTTCCTTAACTCCATGAATTTTCAAGAATAGGGCATGAGGAAAAAGATGAGGCTACAATCTGGGTCCTGGGTGATCTAGATTTCGCCTTTGAAGGGAGAATTTGTTTAGCACATGGAAAGTCTTCCAGGTAGGTCTTCCCAGTGTGCATTATTAACTGGCATAAGTCTAAGGCATCCTCACCCAATCAGAATTTTTTTTTATTTCCATCTTGTATGTTCAAGTACTTTTAGGACATAAGAGAAAGATAAACACAAGACTCTCTTCCCATCCTTGACAATATAAATATGAAAAACACAAATGAAATCCTTAGGAATTGATGCCTTTCATGATGGCTCAAAACCAGCTGACTGAGTCAGGTGCCTCCCTCCACTAAAATGGTGGACCATCCCTGTCTAAAAGCCATGGGTTTAATATTAATGCAGGAATAGACCAAATACGCCTGAGGGATGAGCATTAACAGGAAGGCCAATCCCACCACCCTTGGCCCTGACTGCCTGGGTAGGGAAGCAAGGGCAAGATGGCAGGAAGCACTGATCTACAAAGCCGGTACAGAACAGGATGACCTCTGACCACATATCACATCCCAGATGGCTCCATTACAAAGAAGGAAGGGGTGAATGTTAACCTGTTCCAAGGTTATTTTCTGTATAGTTTCTGCCATGGAGAAGGAATTCGGTGTGGGTTCTCCCCCATCCCTTCCTGTGGAGTCCATCCTGAATCTACGAACATCTGCAGGAAGAACAAATGGAGGCATTTTACATGTGCACTCATTTATACAGTATTCCATGAATTCCCCCAAAAGACAATGTGGAGAAAAAGCAGACTGGAACATAGGCAACATCCAATCAAAGTGAGCCTGGCAGCAGTCAATGGGAGCTTAGCCAAGAAAAGGTGGGGGTTACTCCCAGGAGCAAATATAAATAGGAAAAGAGGAGTGTATGTAAGTCAGATAGGGATGGAACTCTGAAGTAGAGTTCAAGGTTTATTAGACCCTGAGGGGTTTTAACAGTCAAGGTGGCTGAGGTATACTGCGGAGAGGGGCAGTTGGATAGGGATTCCTAGGTTAAGGACTAGCAGAGTCTTTGGTAAAAGGTGTTCAGAAAAATCCTGAGGGATTACAGCCAGGAAAAGGCTGGGGAAACCTATCATAAACTGATTTGCATGGTGTATGGCCATAAAAGAGGTCAGGTGTGGAAAGTGAATTGGCATGGCTAGGAAAGTCACAAAATAACATTTTAAAGCTCAAGAATCTAGTCAAAAGTTTTATGAGAAACTATAACCTAGGGACCACTTATAAAATATAGTAACAGATACTGTAAAAACTATGTTTAACTGTTTCAGCAAATAAACACTGTATCAATTCTGAATACCAACCATAAGAACGATACTGTAACCAACCATCCTTTAAATAATGTTTCCTCTTTTTTGGTTCAAAGTGTGGTTACTTGAGGTATTTTAAGAAAATATAAATAAAATGCTACCAGGAATTAATAATACCTTTATTGCTGAGACACTCAAAATAGTGAGTGCTCTGTCTCCCAAAAGAATGGCACCTGAGAAAGGAAAAGTGTGGAAGGAACTCGAGTGAGAGATCCCATTTCAAAGGTCTTGCCACACAATTTGGTGCCAAGCAGTGGGGTGAAATAAGAAAAAACTAACTAGGGGGTTGTGAGTGTGAAAATCTCAAATCTCAAAGGGCACCCCATTAGTTATTGGTAGCATCTAAGTGGTGTAGCCATCACAGACAATTAAATGGCAAATCAAGCTGGAACATACTGTGGAAGACAGAATAACTGAACTGAGGCTCTCATACTTTGGACACATTCTGAGATGACAGGACTCAATGAAAAAGATGATAATGGTCAGTAAAAGAGAAGGCAACAGGAAAAGAGAAAGAGCGTACTACAGGTGGATTGACTCAAGGAGGACAAAATGCTGAGTCTATTCATAACAAGGTCTCTTGGAAGTCTCTCATTCATGGGGTTGCTCTAGGTTGAACCCAACCAATCTTCTGTTAGGTTCCTTCTTTATTCATCAGCAAAACAAAATCCCTGAGAGTGTGGTAGAGTCTTATTCTTTTGAGGTTTTTAAACAGAGCTGGATAGCCATCTGTGGGGAGTGCTTTGATTGCATGTTCCTGCATGACAAGGGGGTTGGATTGATGGCTTCTTCCAACTCTACAATTCTATGATTTTCTAGTGAGGATTAGCCACAAGATTTAGTCCCAAGGCTTAGGTTGGAACCCTGCGGTCCCCTATGTATTGGTGGAATACAATTCCAAACACTCCTTTCTGATTTGTTATCGGGGCAGTTGGCAGCTGTAATCCATCAATATCTGGAAGGCCACAGGATGTCCATACTAGTCCAAAGAAAGTAAACTATGGGTCTTTGCAGACGGGCGGCCATGGGCCGCCCTGAGAAGCTGTGGATTGGGACCAAGGCTGCCCCATGCCTCAGCCCCAATCCACTCCCTTTTCTGGCTCTGGAAGGAGCGCTAAAATAGCGCTCCTTCTGCAAGGCGCGAAAAGGGCGCTGGAAGAGGCGGCACATGCCTCTTCAGCCTCTCTTCTGGCTCACCTTGTCTGGATGTTGAGCTGGAAGGATGTCATCAGAGCGCCCGCTGTGTGGAATGGTGGGCGCTCCAATGACGTCCTTGGGAAGGGTATGGGGTGCCCGCTGTGAGGCTGCACCTCCCCTTCCTGGGATTGAAGACAGCGCTTTTCGCCGTCCGTATCCCCCCATATGCCAGAGCTGCACAACTTGGCAGTAGGTAGGGGCCAAAATTAAATTAGGCTAAACTTCTTCGGGCAACAATATTAATGAATTAATAATATTAACAAATATTACTTGATAATAATTAGAATTATTAGATTAATTAGAATTAATTAATATTAGTGGGCGTGACTAGCCAGTCCACATGGCAGCTGCTTAAAGAAAGAGCAAGGCTGGTTCTCAACAAATTTCTCACAACTGGGGCTTAATTAAGTGGAGAGTGCGTTTCAAAACAGCATACCTGATGCAAGGAACAAAACACTTTGCGGATCAATCAATTTCAAGATTTTACACCCTGGCTAAAGAACACAAAATCCTATCAGAAGAATCACACTCACTGAGTGAAACTGCCATGACACATGGATCGAACAGAGGGAGCAAAGGAGGGAGGAGACCACATTCCAACTTCAGATCTACCTTTCCCTGACCTTCTAGAGAAGCTTCAAGAGAACCTGGTAAGAGATCTCCAGAAGGACTGGGCTCTTGCACTTGAACCTCTAGATGCGAAATTATCAGTATTTACCAGGCGTATACATGATATAGAAGAGACAGCAAATGCAACTCTTGAACAGGGGACTTTACATGAAGACAGAATACAGAAACTAGAGCAGGTAAATGATTACCTCCAAAACAAGATTGAAATCTTGGGAAATCAAGAAAAAATGCCTGAACATACACTTGAGAGATTGTGGAACATGCAGAACAAGATGACTTACTATCATTCTTGATTAATTGAATCACTGGCATCTGCCCAGACTTGAACCTTAAACCATCTGATATCAAAAGGTCACATAGATCCTTAACCCTATATTGCAGATCAAATACTTTTCCACGGGACATCATTATTTGATTTGCCCACTATCAGACAAAAGTGCAAGTACTATCCAGACTCAGTGGCATCTCTGATCTCACCTACCAAGGCCACAAAATACAAGTGTTTCAGGATATCTCCTCTGAAACCCTGCAAAAGAGGTGCACCTTTAAACCTACTACAACAAGCAGGAGTGAAATACAAGTGGGAATTCCCATTGAAACTGATCATTACTCAAGGTGAGACAACCACATCTGCGACTTCTAGAGAACAAATGCTGAACATCTGTGAAACTCTTGACATCAATGCCCCCTGTGAGTTAGAGAGAGAAATAAAGGAAGAAATGTCCTCCTCTAATCAGGCTATAGCCCAAAAAAGCTCAAAATGGCAAACAGTCAAATGGAGAAAAGATAAGAAAAGAATCCACACCCTGAACTGAGAATTTTTATTTTGCTACTCATGAGTAACTGAAATTCACCATTTAGACAGTCCTTTTTTGGCTTAGTTAGGCCTTCTTAGACAGTTCTTCAGCCTTTAATCAGGTGCTGCAGGGAAACTGTTTTCTGTTCTAGCTACATTGAGGCAACCCACCAGATGGCTGCCTGCTTATGTCTGTCAGCTAGACATTGATAATGAGGAGCTGCTTTGCTACAGCTCTACAGGCCTTTGCCATAACTCCAAGTCTGCTAGTGAATGGTGCAGTTTAGCTGAATTTCGAACATCCCAGACTCCAAATTGTGGCCCCTGCACTCCATCTTTTTTGTTTATTAACTGCCTTCACGCCCATGGCGACCCTATGGATGAGACATCTCCAGCCCCCCTGTCCTCTATTGCTCTGCTCAGCTCCTGCAAACTCATATTCGTGGTCTCTTTAATAGTCCATCCATCTAGCATGTGGCCTTCCCCTCTTCCTACTTCCCTTCACTTTTCCTAACATTATTGTCTTTTCCAACGATTCATGCCCTTCTCATGATGTGTCCAAAGTATGACAGTCTAAAGGATTTTACAGACTGCCAGAAATAATGCAACTTGAGTCCACTTTAACCTGGCTCAGTACTAGGGAATCATGTGAATTGTAGTTTTTTCTGAGACAACTTGAGTCCACTTTAACCTGGCTCAGTGCTAGGGAATCATGTGAATTGTAGTTTTTTCTGAGACATTGAGCCTTCTCTGTCAGAGAGCTCTGGTGCCACAATAAACTACAGTTCCCATGATTCCCTAACACTGAGCCAGGACAGTTAAAGTGGACTCAAGTTGCATAATTTCTGGTAGTCTGTAAAGGCCCTAAGTCTTGTCATCTTGGCTTCTAGGGATATCTCTGGCTGTAGTAGTTTCAGTGCTGGACTACGGCTCCAGAGACCAGGTTCGAATCCCCATTCTTCCATGAAAACCCCCTGGGTAACCCTGGGCAAGTCACATGCTCTCAGCCCCAGAAGAAAGTAAGGGGAAACCTCTAAATAAATTTTGCCCCCCAAAAAATCCTGCGATGGGGTTGGTTGCCATAAGTCAGAAATGGCTTCAAGGCACACAACAACAAAGAGACATCCTTACCTTGCAATGGGGTCCCTCCATCACATGCATTATTGATTGTTCCCCACTGGGGACTCTGCCTAGGATCCAATGGAGTCTTCTCAGTCACAGGGAATTCAGAGTGAACTTCTACCAAGAGATTCTTGACCTGAAATAGCAGTCAGGATTCAAGACATGGAATTTGGAGAAGAATAGGGAAATGGCAAAGGTCTTTGGGGAAAGGGTTTGGGCTTGTGTGGTTTGAGACTTCCACCCACAACCAAGCCAGGAAAAAGCCAGAAGCTCATAATCCCTACTTCACTCGTCCATCTCTTTCTTCCCCCTTAACCTCCCATCATCCTCTCTTCCCATTCAACTTCCCCACTAACCCTTCTCTCTTCCCCACCTTACTTTACTTCCTACCTTCTACCCTTCTAATGACTTTCACATACCTTCATCACCTTCCAATCCCCTTTTATTTACCCCTAACTATGGACTTTCTCCATCATTAATCTAATATCCTGATGGGTGTGAATGTTATCGAAGGAGAATTCTCTGTTATAGAAATGTATGTGTCTATGTTCTCGTTATCTGTAATGTTGTTCTGGAAATAATAAAAGTCTAATCATAAAAAAGGCCTAATTGAAAAAGTGTCATACAAAATAAGAGTTCTAAAAGGTGAGATAGAGTATGACACTTGTGATAATACTTTGTAAATTAGGAAATCCATGGAGCCCACAGCAAGAACATATGAAGTTCTGGAAAAATCTGTTTAGAAGTCTTCTCATGTATCCACTTTTATATACATACATACATACACATGTGTGTGTGTGTGTGTCTGTGCATGTGTGCAAAGTAGAACTGTGACAGACATATGGAGGAACAAACATGATAACCTACTGCTACTGTATAAATGTATCCACCTGTACACTATGTGGCCCAACAATGTTGGCGGTCATTTTTTATGTTGGCTTTGGAATTAAAACAACATGAAAAACATCAGCACTAGTAAAAGTGCTTCATCCCTTAGAGCGAGTGGACTACTTGTTGGAGTGGGTGGGAGCCCATTCAGCTCCTGAACACAACAGGGCCAGACTCTGCAACTGGAGTCACCATGGGTGAAAGTCCAGTTGTGTGGCAACACCAGCAGGGAAGCCTGTCACTTCCTTTGAAAACCTGGCACACAGGGAGCACACACCTGGTTTTGAAGCAGAATCACGCTTCTCAGAGGCTTCAGGGACTGTAATTCCACTTCATCACAAGAAGGATCCTCCTTTTCAAAGCCAAATCTGGGAGCATCACATTTCAGCTTTGCCCCCCAAAGTCATCAGAGACTCAAAAAAGGCAACCCAGAGCCAGAACCTGCTCACCTTGGCCCCAGGAGGAAACACTCTCACCTGCTGTTCTTTCTGCTTCTTCTCTGACTCTGCCCGACTCAGGAGGAAACCCTCTGCCAGGGCCACTGCCTGGGAACAAGTCTCTGCCCCACATTCTCTGACCCAGTACTGCATCTCTGGGGGTAAGATGGTCAGGAACTGCTCCAAGATCACCAGGTCCAGGATCTCACTTTTTGTGTGTTGCTCTGGCTTCAGCCACTGATGGCAGAGATGGTGGAGTCGGTTGCAAACCCCTCGGGGCCCCTCAACCTCCTCATAGGAGAATTGCCTGAAGTGCTGGCGCTGTATCTCTGAGCTGGCAAGGTCTTCTCCCAGGGAACTCTGGACTATGCCCTCCCAGAATCCCCCATTGCTCTCAGCAATGAGGCCATCACTGCCTCTTCCTTCTGGTTCATCCATCTATATATTTTTTCCACCAGTGAAGCCACAAACGGGATGAAATTTATTCCTTCTTTGTCTGTCTCAGGGCGAAGATGTTGCCAAAATGCTCGTCTCAAACACCCTGTAAAGCCAATACATTGCTTGCATTAGTATAGACAATATCAGGTATTTATAGAGCACCATTAATGTACATCATTCTGTTAAGAATTATTCTCTTGATACAGGTACCCTAGAGGCACCAGATCCCGTCTGATCATGAGTGTTAAGCTGGGTCAGTCGTGGTTGGTACTTGCATGGGAGATTGCCAACAAATACCAGGTACTGTAGGATCTATTTCAGAGAAAGGAACTGGCAAAACCAAAAGTGTGGTGCAGCAGCTAAAAAAAGCAATGTGATTTCAGTTTGCACCAGAAAGAGTACAGTGTCTAGATCAAGGGAAGTAAAAGTGCCACTGTATTCTGCTCTGATCAGGCCTCACCTGGAATACTGGAATACAGTTCTGGGCACCACAATTCAAAAAGGATGTTGAGAATCTGGAGCATGTCTAGAGGGACAACCAAAATGGTGAAGGGTCTGGAAACCAAGTCCTATGAGGAGCAACTTAGGGAGCTGGGTATGTTTAGCCTGGAGAAGAGACGGTTAAGAGAGTCCATGCTATTCATGTTTAAATATTTCAAAGAGTGTCATATTGAAGAAAGAGCAAGTTTGTTTTCTGAGGCTCCAGAAACTTAGGGCCAAAACAGACTGCAGAAGTAATCCAGTTTGAGACCACTTTAACTGCTCAGGCTCAGTGCTAGAGAATTCTAGGAACTGTAGTTTTGTGAAACATTCTGCCTTCTCTGTCAGAGAACTCTGGTGCCACAATAAACTACATTTTCCAGGATTCCCTAGTACTGTGCCAGGGCAGTTAAAGTGGTCTCAAATTGGATTATTTGGAGAAATTGGATGATGCCTTTCTAGAACAGATGACCACAGACTCAGAAAGGAGAGATGTAGTAGTGATGGGTGTCTTCAACTATCCTGATATTGGCAGGAAGTCAAACTCAGCCCAAACTTTAAGGTCTAGCAGATTTCTCACTTGCCTCGAAGACAATGTCATTGTCCAAAAGGTGGAAGAAGAAACAACAGGATCTGCTATTTTAGATCTGATCCTAACCAACAGGAATGACTTGGTCAATGGGGTGCAAGTGGAGGAATCCTTATACTAGGCATGTTCCCATGGTCAGGAAAACTAAAAGAGAAGGGATTTCAGGACGGACAGGAGTTTCTGTAAAGGGAGATACTGAAGGCACAATTTAAAACAGCACTGCAGTTCGGGCGGAAAAATAAATACATAGATATAGGATGGGGGACACCTGGCATAATGTGACAACATGTGAGAGGGATCTAGGAGTCCTGGCAGACCACACTGAACATGAGTCAAACAGTGTGATGTGGCAGCTACAAAGGCCAATGCAATTTTAGGCTGCATTTAGCCCAGGGTATGAGCTGGGAAACGGGGGTGGAAGAGGAAAACTTTTAAGGGATAGTTGTTTTGGGGAAAACTCAGATTTGATACTATCATGTCTCTGGTGTATCTCTGTCCAGAGAATCCAAAATAAAGCTGTAGTATCTTTATCACTATCATACTGTCCTGGTTATTGAAGTCTGGGTCCATCAAACCTGACAGAAACAGGGTGGAAGAGTGAATGTCATTGCTGAACCACTCTGTCAATGTATGAATATTTATTTGCCTCAGAATAAGAATATGTGCACAGATGATGGAAATATATTTTACATGGCACAGCTACAGAGCTTTCATGCCACTTTAATAGCCATGGCTCCATGTCCTATGGAATCCTGGGATGTTTATTTTGAATTCTCTTCCAGAAAGCTCTTAGTGCTTCCCCAAACTATAAATCCCAGGTTTCTACAGGGCCTGGAACCATAACCAAGTGGTACCAAAGTGCTATAATAGTGCAACACGAAGAAGTACTTAGAGTTCAATACAATTGTAACATTAATAAAAAAAATGAGCCAGCATTAATACTTGAAATTATAAAGAAGCTTCTTGTGCAATAAACTTGGTTCTTGTTGTTTAATCTCCACCTAAGCCACTTATTGACAGGAATGGTGAGAATCTGTCATGAACTCAGAAACCTGAACCCTGCAAAAAAACTCACATGTTGGTCCATAGTTGGCCCACTAGGCAGTGAACCCAAGGGAGAACTAAAATCCACGGTGCAAGGTAGGTGGGTGGCAGGAGCTAGGGTGATGTTCTGGGTGAGGAACCTGAAGGGGACAACTGTCACAGTT
>CM034703.1:333576804-333587532 GCA_020142125.1 Phrynosoma platyrhinos
GTGTCTTTCTCCAAGAAGGACCAGCTGAAGTTTCTGAACACTTCAAAAGTAGCCCCATGTAGAGTGCATTACAATAGTCCAAATGTGATATAACCAAGGCATGTGCCACCGTGGCCAGATCTGGCATCTCAAGTACTGGGTGCAGTTGGTGCACAAGTTTTAAAAGTGCAAAAGCACTCCTGGTCACTGCAGAGACCTGGGTCTCCAGGTTCAAAGCAGAGTCCAGGAGTACCCCCAAACTGCAAACCTGTGTCTTCAGGGACACAGGCTGGATCCCTATTCTCTGATCTGCCTTCTGACTGACCAGGAACACTCTGTCTTATCTGCATTAAGCTTCAACTTGTTTGCCCTTATGCAGCCCATTACTGATGACAGACACTGGTTTAGGACCAGGACAGCCTCCTTGGATTCTGGGTTTACAGACGGCTGGATGGCCATCTGTCGGGGATGCTTTGATTGGGAGTTCCTGCATGGCAGGGGGTTGGACTGGATGGCCCTTGTGGTCTCTTCCAACTCTATGATTCTATGATTCCAGTACCTCCAAGTCCCATCTTAGACAAGCAGTCCAAAAGAATACCATGTTTGATGGTATCAAAAGCCACTGAGAGGTCCAAGAGAACCAACAGGGACTTATTCCCCTTGTCTAGTTCCCTGCGTAAGTCACCCACCAAGGCGACCAAGACTATCTCTGTTTCATAGCCAGCCCTGAAATCAGACTGAAATGGATCTAGATAATCCATTTCATCCAGAAAACCCTGCAGTATGGAAGCCACCACATGTTCCAAAACCTTGCCCAAAAATGGTAGGTTAGATAATGGCTGATATTCATTATTGTGGGATCCAGGGATGGCTTTCTTAACGGAGGCCTCACAACTGCCTCCTTCTGCCTTGTTGTAGGGAGGCACTGACTACTTCCTTTACTCTCTCAACAAGTCCTCCTCTGGCCTCTTTAATAAGCCAAGAAGGACAAGGGCCAAGACACATGTCATGGCTTTTACCTCTCCAAGGATCCTATCCACATCATCAGGCTGCACAAGCTGAAAAGTATCCATTACTACAGACAGGAGCCAAGGTTACATCCACTGGCATTGTATCAACTGTAGCATCCAAGTCAGAATGGACCTGACTGACTATCTGCAAAATGCCATGCAAATTCTTCACAGCAGGACTCATGTGGTCTGCATTTTCTACTTGAGGGGGAGTGTATAAGAGACACCTGACCACTTGGAACAGCTCTGCTGGACGGCTCCATGCAGATGCAATGCTAGCAGCAAAAAATAATTTCTTTGCTGCCTGCATTGCCACAGAATAGGCCTTCAAAAAGGCTCTAGCCCATGTTCGGTCAGATTCATTTGGAGTCTTCCACCAACGTTGCTCTAGTTTCCATCTCACTTCATCATCATCAGCTCCCTGGAGAACCAGGGGGCTGGTTTGGTTTGGCTCCACTCTGTAAGAGTGGACACTCAGGAGTGATTTGGGTCCACTGCCCTGGATGAGAGCAGTGACTTTTGGAATTTCCTCATTCCAAAGGTTGGCCAGAGCTTCAACAGAATCACCTGCCGCTGAAAAGCATCTGGGTAAAAATTAGGGGAGGAATAAACAACAGGGATGTCCTTGTGATAGTGGTCTACTACAGACCCCCAAGCCAGATTGAAGGATGATGCCTTCCTGGAACAGATGAACACATTCAGAAAGGAGAGATTTAGTAGTAATGGGGAATTTCAACTATCCTGACATTCCTAGAAGTCACACTCTGCCAAGAATACAGTGGGCCTTTGGTATCTGCTGGAGTTTGGTTCTCAACCCCTGTGGATACCAAAATCCATGGATGCTCAGGTCCCATAATATCTAGTGGTGTAGTATAATGGTGTCCCTTATATAAAATGTCAAAATCAAGCTTTGCTGTTCAGAATTTTAAAAATAGGCATTTTCAAGCCTGTAGATGCCGAATCTATGGTCAAAGAGGCTAAAAGTATAAGTTCCAACCAATTCCTCACTTGCCTTGCAGATAATTTCATTGTCCAGAAGATGGAAGAATCAACTAGGGATTCCACTATTCTGGATCTGATCCTAACCAACAATAATGGTTAATGATGTGGAAGTCATGGGATCCTTAAGTGGAAGTTATCATGCCTCCCACAGTTTGTTTTACAGAGGAAAGAAGCCAAGCATAGTCAGACATGCATTCTAGACTTTGAGGAAACTTGATTTCAGAAAACTTAGGGAAATACTGGGTGTGATTCCATGGTCAAGAATACTAAAAGGGAACAGAGTTCATGATGGATGGCAGTTTCTTACAAAGTGAAATATTAATGGCATAATTTCAAGCCATTCCAAAGATAAAGAAAATGGAGGCTGTCTAAAGGAACCATGATGGGTGTCGAAGAACCTTCAACTTGGCTAAGATTTAAAAGGGACAAGTACAAGAAATGGAAAAAGGGGAAAATTACCAAAGAGGAATTCAAACACATAGCCAGCACGTGTAGAGAGAGTAAAAAAAATAAAAAAAGTGCATCAGTGAGTTCAGGCTGTTAGAGAGGTTGAAAACAATATGGCTGGTAGGGCCCCTGCATGGGGAGGTTGGTGAAATGGCAGAACTATTCAATAATTTCTTCTCCTGAAATGAGAACTGGGGAAATGGAGTAGATGATGCATACAGAGGACATGCAGCACAGGATAGTGGTAGTACAGATATACCTGGCCATTTGTTGGGATTCTATTCCAGTATTTGTTCTGATTCTATTCCAGTATTGCAAGGGGTTGGACTGGATGGCCCTTGTGGTCTCTTCCAACTCTATATTTCTATTCTGTAATTCTACTGATTACTCTTGTGAGTAATCAAATCTATGGAAGTTAAACTGTGAATGTTGACACACAACTATATGGTTTCATCTGTCCAAGAAAGCTGCCAGCAGCTGATAGCAACAAAGCAACAGAGATGATGCCAGAGCAAAAGAGCAACAAGTCCTAAGTATGAGATAGCAAGAAGCCAGAGCAAATCAAGAATTCCAAAAGCAAGGTCACCAGCCAATCTGAGTCAGTGTTTGAGCAATCAGAGTAGTCAAACAGTCCAAGAGCCTGGGATTCCAACAAGCTGGATCATCAGTCCAAATGTCTAATCAGGTAAATCAGGCAACAAGAGTCTACAAGAATGCTTTCATCAGAAAAATCAGTTAACCTCTGAAAAAGGTTCTGGTTTTTTCCCCAAGTTTTTATCTCGGGCTCTCACTGATGCAGATGTTTCATGATTACTCGGCATTTAGTATAAATTCTTTGTGAATGCTGCAAGCCGTCCCTTTCGAACCTCCGGTTGCTGAATGAAGGCACAGGTAAGTCTGCCTCATTATACTCTGTGTCCAAGCTGGAAGGAACCTCTGCTGCACTGATGCCAGGTTCCTGCCTATCGTCATTGGCAGCAATCTCTGCTGGCACCAGCACTGAGGAACTTGGGCCAGGCTCAAGGCTGGGTTCTTTTGCTTCCTCCTCCAAGTCTCCAGTTTCTTCATAGGGCATGGCACTATCTGTGTGTGACTTTTTTTGATGTTCATGTAGTTTTGCACTCTGACTGAAGCTCTTTCCACATTTGATGCATTTATGTTTCCCCCCCTGTGTGAGTTCTTTCATGTGAATGTAGATGTCCACTATCACTAAAGCTCTTTCCGCATTCTCTACATTTGTATGGTTTCTCCCCTGTGTGAGTTCTTTGATGTATGCATAGATTACCACACTCACTGAAGCGCTTTCCACATTCCATGCATTTATATGGCTTCTCCCCTGTGTGAGTTCTTTGATGTTTAGTGCATGATGCATTATCACTGAAGCACTTTCCACATTCTGTGCATTTGTATGGTTTCTCCCCTGTGTGAGTTCTTTCATGTAAACGTAAACTGTTGCTATGAGAGAAGCTCTTCTCACATTCCCCACATTTATATGGTTTCTCCCCTGAGTGAATTCTTCGATGTGCCTGTAGATGTGCACTTTGACTGAAGCACCTTTCACATTCTATGCATTTATATGGCTTCTCCCCTGTGTGAGTTCTTTGATGTGAATATAGACTCCCGCGACAGGAGAAGCTCTTTCCGCATTCCGTGCACTCATGCGGCTTCTCCCCCGTGTGAGTTCTCTGATGCTTAATACATGCTCCATAATCACTAAAGCACTTTCCACATTCCTTGCATTTATGTGGTTTCTCCCCCGTGTGGATTCTTCGATGTGTATGTAGATGCCCACTCTGATTGAAGCTCTTTCCACATTCTACACATTTATATGGTTTCTCCCCTGTGTGGGTTCTTTGATGTCTCTGTAGATTTCCCCTTTGATTGAAGCTCCTACCACATTCCCTGCATTTATATGGTTTCTCTCCTGTATGAGTTCTTTGATGTTTAGGACATGTTCTATAATCACTGAAGCACTTTCCACATTCCTTACATTTATATGGTTTCTCCCCTGTGTGCATTCTGTGATGTAAGTTTAACTGAGATTTATATTGGAATATTTTTCCACAGACAGGACAGTTTACCTTTCTTTTCCCTTTGTGTTTTTCCTGGGGGGTCATGAGTTCACAAGTGTCCCCCCCTTGAGAAGCAGAGGAGTTCTCTTTCCCATTCTCTGACTGGTTTCCTTTTTGTCTTTTCAGTCCCCCTTGAATTTCAAACTCCTCTTTGTCCTCAACAGTCTTGGCTGTTTCCCATGACAATACAGGAGTCTCCACAAAATTCTCTTTCTCCTGTTTATTACCTGCTTGAGAAAGAAGAAGATGATCTCATTAGGAGTTGAACACAGAAACACAGACTCTCAGGGAGGATCATGACCATTCACTACTTTTATCAAATATTCTTCCCTTTCCTCTCAGCCAAGAACCACTATTCTATTCTGGTCAATTTCATCTGTTAACTGCACCAGCCACAGATTTCTGTCCCTTCAGGAATGATCAACTGAATGCAAAAATGATCCTTACCTGGAGAGACCACATTCTCATCACTCTCCATCCTGACTTCCTTGTAGAGAGGCTTATGGCTTCAGTCTAGGATATGCCACTCGTCCTCGATGACATACATGACCACCTTTTCAAAGGAGATCAGTAGCTGAAAGGGAGAAAATGACAACATTACTCTAATCACAAATAATCTCCTTTTAAATTGTTCCCCTGCAAAACAGAAAAAAATTGGGCAACTCTCTTTATGCATTTTAGATAGTTCAGTTCCCCACCCCCGCTCCTGGTCAGGAATTCATGACTTTACATGACAGAAAGAAAAGCATGCATAGCCTTCTTGCTTCAGCTCTTTGACATCTTGCAGTGAAATGGGGTCTTTACAGCTTTCCACTCCATCTAAAGAAGACGGTCTCTGGTGCAACTGAACTGCCTTTAATAGAGACAAAGGAGGGGAACTGAGAGCATTTTTGTGGATTCCTGGGGCCCTGCTGATGTTGAAAGGTGATACATACATGCATTAAATAAACTAAATAAAGGGATTTCTGAGCAGAGCTAGAAATGGAGTCAATTAAGATTCCTTTGGGAAGAGATAACTGGTGGATTTTTTTTAAACCTTTTTGACTCATTTGGCTTCATTTAAGATCTTCTGACTCCTCCTTTTGGGAAGCGGTAAATGAACACGCACAAACAAATGGTTTTCCACCTTCACATTTTGCTTTCCTTTCAGTGCTATTTGTTTCCATTTCCAATGTCAGGGCAAAAGGCAAAGTCTGGAAATGGAAGCGATGAGGTTTTAGAATCCTCAGGGGTTCATCTACAACCTTAGAAATAAACAAAGGCCAGTGGGACTGACTTCCAGGAAAGAGGTGTGTGGTGAAACAGGCATGGTTGCCCACTCCCATCTCTTTTATTCGTTGAATTAAGGGCTCTTTGATGTTTATTGGTTAACCTGCATCAATTTGGATTTCTCTTTAGTCATCTTCTGTTTATCTGGACTTTTAACCCATGAATTATAGGCCACTTAAGCAGAAGAGCCAATGTGGTATAGTTGTATGGGTGTTGGGCTAGGACTCTGGAGAACAGGGTTCAAATTCGCACTCAGCCACTGAAACCCATTGGGTGACTTTGGGCAAGTAATACTCAGTCAGGCTCAGAGAAAGAGCTTGCCCTTCAGAGCTAATGCAACAGAGCCATTTTTCCTAGAGAAGCCTGTGAGGCTTCCGTTCCTTCTTTTACCACTCCCCCCCCAAGATGGAAGAGTATATCTAAATCTCCACTGCCACCACATGTGAAGACTTCGACAAATTTCACTGTTTCCCACAAGACTGGGCTTTCCCTTTTTCCCACCCCTGACACCAATGTAAGGACCTCCTCCTCTCCCACTGCTGTGGTCACCAACAGTGGGGACCTACTAGATGTCCTTAAGTTCCCTGTGCCAGCTATGATGCAACTTCTATCCCCACTGGACACTAACTCTCTCTGTTCTCTACTGTATCAGACACTGTGTCTGAACCAAATCTTATAGTGTTCCTGGGAGCCAGAAGTGTAAAATAAACAAAAACAACACTTTATTAGTAGAAGCTGAACATAAAAACGCACACGCAGGCCTTCCCGGAATAACATCTGCCCTAGGGAGATGAGCTTTCAGTTTCCATTTTTATCCTGTCCTTATTGTGCCTGATTTTTATTGATTAATTGTTTTATTGCATTATAGCATTTTAATCCTTTTCTAGTTGAATCCTGTTTTAAGGGGTTGGGAGGATTGGATTGGGGGGATGAGGGAATATTTTAATTTTGTCTGTTTTAAATGATGTAACCCGTCTCTATTGTTCTGCAGAGGGGTGGGCTATAAATAAACATCATTATTATTATTATTATTATTATTATTATTATTATTATTATATACAATTAGAGCAAATAACTCACCCTCACTCACACTTTTCTCTTAGCTAAGACTCTTAAATCTACAGTGGGCCCTTGGTATCCACTGGGGTTTGTTTCCAGGACCGCCGTGGATCCCAAAATCCATGGATGCTCAAGTCCCATTAAATACAATGGCAGCGTGAAATTGTGTCCCTTATATATAATGGCAAAAACAAGGTTTGTTTTTGGAATTTATATTATTTTTGAATATATTTCAAGCCGTGGATTGTTGGATGCATGGATAAAAAATCCATGGATACAGAGGGCCAACTGTACATTGTAGAAATAATGCAGTTTGGCACTGCTTTAACTGCCATGGCTCCCTCCTACATAATCCTGGGACCTGTAGTTTTTGTGAGGCAGCAGCCCTCTTTGGCAGAGAAGGCTAAAGACCTTGCAAAACTACAGATCCCAGGATGCCACAGGAGGGAGTGACAGCACTTCATCCCCATCTCTAGGACCCAAAGCCACAAGTATTCCCACCCAAAATCCCTGATATCACAACACTGAGGTGGAGGGGGGTAGGGAAAAGCGTAGGTCAGAGGCTGGTGAAAGCGATGGCACAAAAGGGGGGGATTGGAAGAGGGATGGAGTTGAGTGAAGGGTGCCTCCACTCCCTGCCCCCCCCCCATTTTGCTGGGTTTGGGGGTCCCCGATGGATGGGAACTGAAAACAGACTTCTCCCCCATCTTCCTCTCCCTCCTAGTCCAATTCTCTTCTGAGCAGAACAAGATATATATTTTAAAGGTGTTGAATATTTTAACAAGTGAAAAATAGCATTAAAGTTTTTTTTTTAAAGTTAAACCCAGAGACATATTTCCCATTTGGGGGAAATTAAAATCAGACTCCCCAGGCTACTAAAGAAGGTGACCTGAAGGAAGAGGGCGATTGTCTATTATTGTTGTTATTATTTGTTGCGCACCTTCAATTTTCTTCCTTGGAAACCCTGGTGCTCTCTCAGCCCCCCACAACCCCCACCATTTCCCTCTTCTCCTCCTCCTTCTTCTCTTTCAAACTGCCTCCTCTCCCCTTGGAAGAGACCACAAGGGCCATCCAATCCAACCTCCGGCCTTGCAGAAACTCTCAAGCAAAGCATAGCGACAGATGGCCATCCAATCTATGATTCCATTATTCTATGGTAGTGTGGTTGCCGTTGTTTATTGCTTATGGAAATTACTCAGAGACATCTATTGTAAAATATAAACAGTCACTTTATTAAAGAACATTAAGAAAGAAAGTATTTTATGTAGTTTACTTCAAGCTTAGGGTGTGGCTACAATAACTTCAGACATATACCAGGCCTTTAAATAATTTTCATCCTACTGTCTCTAGCAACTCTGTCACAATGGTACTCTTGTGAAGTATGAGCCGGAGTTTATTGGTTCAACTGCCTTTATTATGTAGTGTGTGGATGCTGGGTCTTTCATTTTGACCAGGACATGGTACGGATAGTTGCTGTTTCTGATGTCTGCAATAAAAGCCTTTTGTTTCACCTACAAAGCCTGATTGACCAAGCATTGGAAATCAGAACTCTTGGTTCTGACACAGATACACACACTTTCCAAGCAGACACAGTTGAATCCTACATGCAAGAAAGAATTTATTCATTTCATTATTCTCCAGGCATTCCTGAATATTTGGATAGCTTCTTTTTTGCGTGTGTATTTAAGTAAAAATGAAATGCACAGATATAGGATGAGTGACACCTGGCTTGACAACAGTACATGCAAAAAGGATCTAGGAGTCTTAGGGCCTTTACAGACTGCAGGAATATGTGCTCGCTTTGGCAGCATATATACAGACTGCCAGAAATAGTGCAAATTGAGGCCACTTTCACTGTCCTGGCTCAGTGCTAAGCAATCATGGGAAATGTAGTTAATTGTGGTACCAGAGCTCTCTGGCAGAGAAGGCTTAATGTACCAGAAAAAAAATACAATTCCCATGATTCCCTAGCACTGAGCCAGGACAGTTAATAAAGTGGCCTGAAGCTGCATTATTTCTGGCAGTCTGTAAAGGCTCTTAGAAGACCACAAGCTGAACAGAGACATCTACTGTAAAATAGTTAGCCATGTTATGTGGCAGCTAAGAAAGCCAATGTGAGCCTAGGCTGCATCAATAGGAGTTTGGTGTCTAGATGGAGGGAATTAAAAATACCATTGTGACAGAGTTGCTAGGCAGACCTGGTTTCCTGGCAGCTAATCACAATCCTGCTGAAGGATGAAGATTATTTAAAGGCCTGGTATATGGTATATGTCTGAACCATTAAGTAACCTACATAATATACTTTCTTTCTTAATGCTCTTTGATAAAGTTACTGTTTATATTTTACATAGATGTCTCTGTCTGTAATTCCATAAACCATAAAAAAAGGCAACCACACTTCCTAAAATATCAGAACTGATTTGGGAAGACTCTTGGGATCCTATCCATATACGCTTAGGGAAAGTGTTAAAAGGGTAAAAGTATGGCAAGTGTTAGTGACTGAGATAAAAGTAATCTCAACCATATAAAGACACAATCAGTCTATTCTGCTTTGATCAGGCCTCACCTGGAATATAGCATCCAATTTTGGGCACCACAATCTGAAAAGGATGTTGAGAAGCTGGAGTGTGTCCAGAAGGGGGAAGGGTCTGGAAACCATAAAGCCCTGTGAGGGCTTAGGGAGCTGGAGTTTATCTTGGAGAAGAGAAAATTAAGGGGTGATATTATAGCCATGTTTAAATATTTGAAAAGATATCATATTGAAGATAGAGCTGCTCCAGAGAAAAGATCATGGAGTAATGGATTCAAGCTAAAAGAAAAGAGAGTCCACCTAAACATTAGGAGAAACTTCCTGACAGTAAGAGCTGACAGTGGAAGACAATCTCTCAGAGAGTGGTGCAGTCTCCTTCTTTGGAAGTTTTTGAACAGAGGCTGGAGGGCCATCTGTTAGTGGTGTTTTGATTGTGTATACCTACGTGGCAGAAGGAGGTAGGACTTGATGGCCCTTGGGGTCTTTTCCAACTCTATGCTTCTATTATTTTATACAACACTTCTCTCCCACAGCTGGAATGCAAGGCAGATTATAGCATTTTAGAACATCTAGGAAAACAAAATCAATTACAAGTACAACATATACATAAATTTAGAACAGTAATCAAAATCCTTTAAGCACCATCCTAATACAGTCGGCCTTCTGCATCCAGATTCCTTATCCATGGATTAAACTTAAAGCATCCATGGCTGGAAAACAACGTATAAAATATAAATTCCAAAAAGCAAACCTTGAATTTGCCATTTTATATAAGGACACCATTTTACTAGGCCATTGTATTTCATGGGACTTGAGCATCAATAGATTTTGGTATCCACAGGGATCCTGGAACCAAACCCCAGAGGATACCAAGGATACTTTTTAGTCTTATTGGATATAGAATTAAGTTGTACCAATCCTGTGACTCTCCCTTTGCTGAATCTCCCTCTCTGGGCTATTGTGAGGAGGGAAAAAAGGGGGAGGGCAGAATCTGGATCCTGTGGACCTCCCTGAATCCCTCCCTACATTCTCAAGTGAGGCGTTTATTTGTGGGTTCTTTACCCCAAAAGGAGCCTTGAGTTCCTCCTCATTCTCTCTCCTGGTGACTCTGTCCTTGGTTTTGCCTCCTTGGTCTCTTTCCATTTTCAGTTTGCCCTTTGCTCGCCTCCCAGCCTCCCAGCCTCTGCCAGAGACCCCCTTTCCTCACTCTCTCTCCAAGGCTGCTTTACTGTTTATTGCATTTGAACTGGTTGGCTCCCCTCCTCTAACATGCAGACCAGGCCTGGATGTGTCTCTCTGGAAGTTATTGTGAAGAGGGATAGCTTCCACCTTCCTGGAGGACAAAATGGGGGGGGGGGGG
>CM034703.1:333715964-333727922 GCA_020142125.1 Phrynosoma platyrhinos
GAGGAGGAAAAATGGGAAATGTCTCAAGAAACCAGGATGGATGACTAAAGAATTTAGTAACTAGGAAAGGGACCCATGTGACATTATGGACTTTTGTTTTAAAATGTAGGCTTGTTAGAGAAATTAAAGTAAGTTGATGGACATGTATGTCATTTATAGTAATAAGTAAGTATCTGTTGGGGGTGGGTGAGAGCATGGAAACCTGGGAGAGGCTGGTGATTGGCTGAGTGAATGGGATTGTAGAAGGCTGGTGGATTGACTGTTGGCCAAATAAGAATAAAAGATCCTTCTGGATTTTCTTAGTGGGGAAGGGAAAGTGGGTGCTGAGAGAGAATGGGGATGGAACACCCCCCAAATTTGGTTTCATACATGAGACTGAAGGAGAGGAAGGTCAATGGTGGGGGGTTGAGGGTCCTTTGGAGGGAAGGAGACTTGGGGGTGGAAGCAAGGAAGCACCCCTTCCCCACCCCCATAGAGACTTCTTCAGCTGTGATGCCTCCTTTCCCTTCGTGGGGGTGTCCATGGGGCCAGGATATTTGGATCAAAAGGAATGAAATCCTTGCTGACCTAGAGTGGGGAGCAGTTGGCTCTGGACACGCCATGCAGGGAGCTTTCCTGAGGCATGTGGAGGTTGGTGGAGGCAGGCTTCCTTTCTTCAGTCCCTCCATCCCATAACCAATTCAGGCTCCCTCCCTTAGTCAGATACTCCAACCCCTGAAAAATCTTTTCCTGCTTCCTCCCTGAACAAACCTATTTGGGGTGTGTCTCCCTTTCTGCCGCCACCATCAACCCCCTGCTTGCCCCCTGACCTTTTCCTCCTATCCCCTCCATCTTATCCTTTTGGAAATGGGGACAGAGTGCATGGCTTCAATGATTCAACTCATGTTAACATTTTCCCCCTTGCTAGGAAGCTAACCATGCTGTCTGTTTAAGTCTTGGAGGCAAAAAGGGGCTAAAAGTGGTGATCTCTTTGTCTGTCAGTTCTCTTTCTCTGTTCATTCTGCAAACCTGCCAGATCAGAAAGACTCTGACGAAATAAATAAATGCCCACTTGGCACCTAGCCCCCCTTCAGGGAAGGCTGAGAGCCAGTAGTGGGTCTTGGGAGAGAGTGTATGTGAATATGTCTGGGTTTTTTGAGGTAAAAGAAGACAAGCCCTGGAGGGAAAAGGGCTCTGTCTCTGTTTCCCTCAATACATACAATTTATTTTCTTTAAGGGCTGGATATCCTGTAGCTCACCAAATGTTGATGCCCTACAACTCTCATCAGCCCCTGGAGTTGTAGTACACCAAACACCTGGAAGCTCAAATAATTCCCATCCCTAGTTTACGGCTAAATCTTGTGGGCAATCCCAGCTACAGAGGTTTTTGTGGTTGTTTGATAAAGAAAGGAAGCCACCAGATGAGCCTTTTGTTATTCCTCTGTGCTGTTAGGTTTACGCCAACCTAGGATAACTTTAAGAATGAGGGACCTCCAAGAGATCTTGTTATTAACAGGCTGAATAAAGTCATGCAAGCTCAACATTTTAGCTTCCTTGAGTCAATCCACCTGTAGTGTGCTCTTTCTGTTTTTCTGCTGCCTTCTACTTTTCTGACCTTCCTCATATTTTAATCTCACTATATGCCCAAAGCATGATACCCTCAATTTATTTATTTTTGTCTTCTCGAGATAATTTAGGCTTGATTGGTGCTCAAAGCTATTTAATTGACTTTTTGGTGATCCATGGAAGACTGTATAAATGTGGGAACATGTAAACACCTCCTTTTTTTTACTTTCTGCAGGTGTTCATACGTCTGTAATGGTCTCCAAATGTCAACAGAGAGGACAATCTACACTCAGTTTCTCTCACATGGAAGAAACCACAGAAAATATTACCTTGGAACAGGTTAATGTTCACAGCCATCAGGAGTTTTAACAGTCTGGGATGCAATGGGTGGGCAGATACCCATTGTCTTTCTCTTTCGCAATTCAGTTCATCAGTGCTTCCTGTCATCTTATCCTTGCTTTCCCTCACAGTGGATCAGGGTCAGAGCTGATGGGACTGGGCTTCCTGCCAATGGTGGCCCTTCAGAGCATCCATCAGAAGGACTTGCTCTATTATTTATTTACTTATATCCCACCCTTTTCTCACAACTGGGACTCAGAGTGGCTTACAAGATTAGAAACAGTACAATTAAAAACATAGAAGAGTGTTACATTAAAACAGAATTAAATTATTACCATATTAAAACAGATTGCATGTAAAAAATATAGTTAAAAAGATAAAAGTGTTTAAAATTACTTTAAAAGAATACAATACCCAGACCATTCTTGAATAACCTTCTGTTTTAAATGCCTGTTTGAACAGGAGGGTCTTAGCCTGCTGGCAGAAAGACAACAAAGAGGAGGCCATTCTGGTCTTCCTAAGAAGGGATTTCCAGAGGCTAGGGGCAGCCACGGAAAAAGCCCTCTCTTGTTTCCCCACCAACCATGCTTGTGATGGTGGTGGGATGGAGGGAAGGGCCTCTCTTGAGGATCTCAGACTCCAGGCTGGCTCATGCAGGGAGATATGGTCTGCCAAATAGCCTGGATCTGAGCCATATAGGACTTTATAGGTCATAACCTTTGAATTGCACTCAGAAACAAATGTGTAGCCAGTGGAGCTGTAACCTGCCTCCTTTAACAACCTGGTTGCATCTCATTGGACCAGCTGAGGTTTCCAAACACCCTTCAAAGGCAGCTCCAAGTAGAGCATTTTACAGTAGTCCAAACGGGATGTAACTAAGGCATGTACAACCATGGCCATATCCAAGGTCTCAAGGAACAGGCACACTTGGCATGCAAGCTTTAAATGTGAAAAAACACTCCTGGTCACTGCAAAGACCTGGGCGTCTAGGTTCAAAGCTGAGTCCAGGAGTACCCCCAAACTGCAAACCTGTATCTTTAGAGAGAGCATAACCCCATCTAACACCAGCTGTATCCCTTTTCCTTGTTCTGCCTTCCTACTGACCAGGTCCCCTCTGTCTTGTCTGGATTAAGTTTCAATTTGTTTGCCCTCATCCAGTCCATTACTGATGCCAGACACTAGTTTAGGACCAAGACAGCCTCTTTGGATTGAGGTGGAAAGGAGTAGCAGAGTTGACTTCCTGCATGAGCATTAAATCCTCAGATTTTAGACAAGGTTAGCCCACCAGTTTGGGTGGTCCACTCATACAGCTGGTTTGGAGTCATCATGAAACTCAGCAATTCCTAAGGATTTAATATGTTGTTTTCCTATTTTTAATGTCAAGGATGGGAAGAGGCTCTTGTGGTTCTCTATGCCTTGTGTGGTAAAAGAACGTGACCGTACAAGCTGGAAATCCAAACAAATTTGGTGATTGGGTGAGGCTGCCTTAGACTTATGCCAGTTATTTAAGTAGATTGGGAAGACCTCTGTGTGGAAGATCATGTGCCAAACAAAGGGGGGTTGCAGACTGCCAGAAAGTGCAAATTGAGTCCACTTTTAGGGTTAGGGTTAGTGCTAGGGAATCATGAGAATTGTTTTTTTTTCTGAGACATTGAGCCTTCTCTGTCAGAGAGCTCTGGTGCCACAATAAAATGCAGTTCCCATGATACCCTAACCCTAACCCTAAAAGTGGACTCAATTTGCACTATTTCTGGCAGTCTGCAACCCCCCAAAGTCTCCATTCACCCAAGAAATTTAGATCATTAGGGACTCCGATTGTAGGCTTGTATTTCCCCTAATGCCCTATTTTTCAAGATCCAGAATGTTAAGGGGGAAAGATGGAAGAATATTCAAACATGTCCCACACTACCAGTATCCTGAAGTGATCAAATAATATTTGAAATACACTATGTGCTTTCCTCCCATTTTGGTTAGTTATTCTCTGGATGAGGCCTATTTTCTGTTGCAGGTGACCTTTGGGGATGTTGCTGTGTACTTTACCGAAGAGGAATGGGAACTGTTGGATCGGGCGCAGAGATTTTTATACGAGGAAGTGATGATGGAAAACTATCAGAATGTGTCTTCCTTGGGTACGGAACATGAACCCATTGCCCTTCCTATGGAGACTGAGGAAACATTCATACTACATTGTCATAGCACTATGATTCCACTTTTGAATGTCATAGCAACAACCTGCAGAATCTTGGAATTTGTAGTTTAGTCAGGCACTGGAGCTCTCTAGTCGAGGATTCTTAAAACCCCTTCCTAAACTGCCTATCCTAGGATTTCTTAGAAAAGAACCATGGCACTTATTAATTTTTGTCCCTAAATGCTCCTCAGCACATCCCAGAGCAAGATTAATGAGTTTTGGGGGCCCTGTTTCAGCATTTCTATGCTTTGGATAGGCTTCCAATGCCCTCTTGGGAAAAATGCCTTCCCTGGCCTTAAAATGGCTCAGAGAGGGCCCATCAGTAGCCAAACTTCCTCCACTTCCCCCAACTTTGGGGATATAGAGGAGCAAAACATCATTTCATTTTTTTTCAGCTGGTATAAAGGAGGATGCCTCTGAGATCCCTTAGGGCTGCTGTGTGGGCCCCTAATCCCCAAAAGCTGCCCATTCCTATCTTAAAGATGTCTTAAGGCTGTTTTTTGGCCTTTCCTATTGATTTGGAGGTTTTTTATCCTTTTTTACCAAAAGAGCCTCAAAATATCTCTTTGCTGCATCATACTGTGTGTGAGAGAGAATGAGATAGAGAGTGTGTGTAAAATAGAATGGCAGGGAAGAGATGCTGAAGGTGAAAAGGCATGTAGGAATGGGGGGTGGGTAGCAAAGCAAAGATAGTCTAGCTGTGTGAACAGGAGGGTATCTCTGGGAAAGTCCATGATAGGGCCCTGGGTATTGTGAGGCAGCCACGAACCTGACAAAATTTTAAGAACTTGTTTGAGTGAACTGCTGCAAACTGACACTCAAGTCCCTGGTGTTCATACATAGTATGGGCTTCCATTTAGCAATTATGATGGATATCTATGAAGGGAGAGGAAGGGGACACAGAAACTCCTTTTTCTCTGATTTTTTTCATCCTTGAGTTTTTTCTTGTCATTCTTTACAGAAACACTTGTGATACATCAGAGAACCCACACAGGAGAAAAACCACCCCCATGCCAGGAGTATAGGAAATGTTTTGCTCACATGCCACACCTTAAAACACATCAGAGAGTCCACACAGGAAAGAAACCATTCAAATGCCAGCAGTGTGGGAAAAGTTTTGCTCAGAGGTCAACCCTTCTGACTCATCAGAGGGTCCACACAGGAGAGAAACCGTACAAATGCCAGGAGTGTGGGAAATGTTTTGCTCACAAATCAGTCCTTCTGGCTCATCAGAGAACCCACACAGGGGAGAAACCATACAAATGCCAGCAATGTGGGAATAATTTTGCTCAGAGGTCACAGCTTTTGCGGCATGAGAAAGTCCACACAGGAGAGAAACCATACAAATGCCAGCAGTGTGGAAAATTTTTTGCTCGGAAGTCATATATTTTGGTTCATCAGAGACTTCACACAGGAGAAAAACCACACAAATGCCAGCAGTGTGGGAAATGTTTTGCTCAAAAGTCAGACCTTTCAAAACATCAGAGAGTCCGCACAGGAGAGAAAACATATAAATGCCAGCAGTGTGGGAAATGTTTCACTAAGAAATCAAATTTTGTGACTCATCAGAGAGTGCATACAGGAGAGAAACCATTCAAATGCCAGCAGTGTCGGAAATGTTTTGCTGACAGTTCACAACTTATCACTCATGAAAGAGTCCACACAGGACAAAAACCGTACAAATGCCAGCTGTGTGGAAAGTGTTTTACTCAAAAGTCAGCCCTTTTGAGTCATGAGAGAGTCCACACAGGAGAGAAACCATACAAATGCCAGCAGTGTGGAAAGTGTTTTACTCAGAAGTCAGCCCTTTTGAGTCATGAGAGAGTCCACACAGGAGAGAAACCATACAAATGCCAGCAGTGTGGAAAATGTTTTACTCAGAAGTCAGTCCTTGTGAATCATCAGAGAGTCCACACAGGAGAGAAACCATACAATTGTCAGCAGTGTGGAAAATGTTTTGCTCGCATGTCACACCTTAAAATACATCAGAGAGTCAAGACAGGAGAGAAACCATACAAATGTCAGGAGTGTGGAAAATGTTTTGCTAAAAGGTCATACCTTCAGGGTCATCAAAGAGTCCACACAGGAGAGAAACCACACAAATGCCAGCAGTGTGGGAAAGATTTTGCTAGAAGGTCAGTCCTTCAGGCTCATCAGAGAGTCCACACAGGAGAGAAACCATACAAATGCCAGGAATGTGGGAAATGTTTTGCTAAAAGGTCAGTCCTTCAGGTTCATCAAAGAGTCCACACAGGAGAGAAACCATACAAATGCCAGCAGTGTGGGAAATGTTTTGTTACAAGGTCAGTCCTTCTGGCTCATCAGCGAGTCCACACAGGAGAGAAACCATACAAATGCCAGGAGTGCGGAAAATGTTTTCCTCACAAGTCACCCCTTCAGCGTCACCTGAGAGTGCACACAGGAGAGAAACCATACAAATGCCAGCAGTGAGGAAAATGTTTTGTTTGCAAGTCAGTTCTTGTGAATCATCAGAGTCCATACAGGAGAGATGTCACCATTTGGTACTATAATATTATATCTCAAGAACTTCAGAGTCATGATATGAGTTTGTAATGTGTGTCACAGCCAGGACATCTGGTGATAAATGTGCTTGAATGGAGCCAGACCACTAATTGTGTATTGGACTGCACCTGTAACTGTATGAGTAAGCTGTATGATGTACATGACGTAATGCATGAGCAACTCTGGTTAGAGATTGCATCAGACAACACTATAAATGGCACAGCTCAGACTGAGCAATTGTGATTCATAATTGTAGAGTTTTTGCTATGAAGAGTTAGTGCAGTGAATTGGTCTTTGTTAGTGAGTATACCAAAGAGTTCCTGTATTGCTCTGTGTTGCTGAGAGCTGGAAAAGGTGGAAGCCTGAGTTTTTGCTTTCATCCTGGGACTCTACTCTGCACTTGTATATAGTTATCTCCTAGCCTCTAAATAAATCCTTCACCTTGAGCAGCCCAGTTCTGCTTCTTGATTTGGAGAGTATTTCAAGGTCCTTGCTAAGATACTAGAAATCACATTCACGCCGTGCCTCAGCATGACATACAGATGCCAGCTGCATGCAAAGTGTTTTACTCAGAATTAACACTTTTTGAGACTTCATAGAGGAAGTCCACATGAGAAAGAAAATGTAGAAATGAAAGCAGTGGAAAATGGTTTTTTTTTGGGGGGGGGGTGAGGTAGCCTCCATAAATATTGTCTTTTGTAAAGCTCTTATAATTTTTAATGCCATTTGTGTTACAAAGTTTGTGGTTTAAAGTATCATGAACTTAAAGGATCATTCAATAAACCTTTGAATTATTTGGTGCATTCTGTATTCTTCATTGCCCATCCAGAGTCTATGAGAAACAGCAATTATGGAGCATCCGTATTTGTATTTGGTGCTGCCAGAAATCAGCTGACTGTGGCCATGAAGAAGGATGCTGAAAATGCATTTTTGTTTCCTTTCTAGACCTGCATTGACACACAACATTCACTGATTTCTGAGTCAAACTCTGATCCCCACTTCCCACTTGTCCTCAGGACCAAAATCTAGGCTAGAAAGGATCAAGTTTTTACTTGGGTTCTTCTCCTGCAATGTGTTTTTTTCTTTCCTTTTTTTACACGGGGCATTATGATTGGCATCAGGACCTGGCCTTGAGTCTCCAGTTTTCATGGATCAGCTTCAACAGGAGACGAGGGTGCCTGTTCTCCATTATTGGGAGGGCCGACTCCAGCAGCTGAGAGAGCAGCAACTTGTTACAATTTGCAAGGCTTAATTCACTTGTGGCTGCAACTGGCAAAGACTGCAGGAGTTCTATGGGTTTGCCTAGTTTCCTCCTTTTTCTCAGTTGCAGTGGTACAAGGGCTCACACTCCACTCTGCTCTGTATCCACCTTCTGGCTATAAACATGGAGGCTACATTAAATGTTCTTTAACTTGTCTCCCCAAATAAGTGAAAAAGAAGAATCTAATTTCTCTTGGATCTGGGAATAGCCCTTTTAAGATGTCTGTCATAATTTCCACACTGGAAAATATGTTGTGTGTATTTGAATGACAAGCTGTGAGCAACTATGGTTGGTACTTAATGCATCATGCTTAATGACATCCCTAGGGGCTTATCCCCAAGTCCTAACTTTTGGCCCACAAATGTCAGGGCCTGGGGAAATCCTGAATTCACAACCCTACTAGAGAGACTGAGGGACATCATTACTTTGGCGAGCAAAGGTGTATTCACACTGCCCAATTCTAACAGATTGATGCCATGTGAACTGCCCTTCCTCCATCCTACAGCACCCACAGAATCCTGAGAATTGTAGTTTGGTGAATAGAGTATAATGTGGCTAATTTGGCAGTTCAGCAGGGATAGTGCAATGTGAGCTTATGGCAGAAAGAGGAAAAACAGCTCATGATGCTCTTGTGAGGTAAAAGAAAGACTTACTTGTTCTCAGAAAACCACCTTGGGATGGGAAAGGAGACAGACCAAAGATGCTGATCTGTACTTTTGAGCCTCTAAAGGCTGGCGCTTGCATGTGAGGCAGAGCTAATAACCATCATTGAGTTGGAGCCCCATTGGCTGCTCCTTTCTCAGGGCCCTTTTACAATACACCATTATGACACTGGGATTCCACTTTATGGCAACATCCTATGGAATCCTGGGATTTGCAGTTTAGGGAGGGACATTTAGAATTCTCAGCCACAGAGTTCTAGTGCCTCCCAAAGTACATATCCCACAATTCATGCCATGCAGCCATTACAATTTAACTGGAATCATAGTGTTATAATTGTGTAGTGTGAAAAGGCCCTATATTTCCACTTTAACTGTTCTGCCTACATCCTATTTGATCTTGGGATTTGTAGTCTGCTGAGGCACTAGAACAGGGGTAGACAACCTTTCCCCTTTAAGGGCCGAGGGACTTCAGCTCCCAGAATCCCAGGAGCTATTGGCCAACATGGGACTATTGGCCAACATGGCTGAGGCTTCTGGGAGCTGAAGTCCCTCAGCCCTTAAAGGGGAAAGGTTGCCTACCCCTGCACTAGAACATTCAGATAGAAAATCCTAAATATCCCACCCAAATGTGCAAATCCCAGAATTCCCTATAGTGTTGTCGTGGCAGGTAAAGTAGAATAATCACACTGTAATTCTCTAGGCATCGGGGGAAAGGAACAATTTCATAGAATCTGTTGAAATCCATACTCCCTTTGAAGCATTCTACTAACACAGCCAAGAACCCCAGGAGGCAGAGAGGTCTATCGCTTTCTCTTCCTGGTGACATAACAGAAGGATCCATTTCTCTGAGATTATGAGATGCAGGGAAGCCACAGCTGTAGCAAGACTGGGAGAAGAAGACTTGTCCTGGCTGAGGGTCTGTGTGTGTGAGAGAAAGAGACATCAACCCTAGTGATGCCGTTACATTCCTGCACCAGATGACACTGGCATCAGGACACTACTGAATGGACTCATTGCTTTTTGAAATCCCTTTCCTCCTCAAAACTGGAGCTGGGCCATCTCCACTCTGGGCAGCTCCTGGGCATCTCTCTCTGGCTCACACCTATTCCCTTTCCATCCCAATAGGGTTGGACTAGATGGCCTCTGGGAGGCCCCTCCTATGGTTCTCTGGGTTGTTCTGCTCCTGCCTCCTCCCTATCAGGATTCCAGCATCTGACAGGTTGAAGTGAAGAAGGAGCCTGCCCTGGGGACGATGGGCCACCTCCATTTCTGCTGCCATCTCAGCTTCGCCAAGGGGACTGGGAGCCAGAGCAAGAGCCAGGAGGTGAGGGGGGGGCTGACCTCAGCCAATGAGGAAAAAGGCTCAGCACTGACGAGGCAGTTGCCAGGCGACACTTCCCTGAGGAATAGAAAAGTAGCTGGGGACACTGGCGTCACATGGGGGGGTGCAGACTGCAAAAGGTGACATTCCAAGGGAAAGTGACTCCACTGCTCCTCAAGCACCTGTATGTGGGTAGAAACATTGTGGCATTTGCCTGTATGCTTTAAGAGATGGTGGAAATGAGGTGAAGCTCAATGGGAGAAGAAAGGAGGGACCCCAGAATTTTTAAAAATTAAAATTTCAACATTATTTTTTTTAAATATTTTTAAAATATTTTTTTAATTTTCTTTTAAAATATTATATTTTAATTGAATCTTCACTACGTATATGTAAATACATTTGGGTTCTTTGTGTATGATATTGTCACTTGAAGGTATAATCTTAACCTTGCTAGGTGTTTTATGTCACAAGTATTAGCATTACATCCAGTGGTATATGGGAATTATGACTGATAAGTAATATTAGTGCCAAAAAAAAAAAAAATCCCAACAACAACCATGACCAAGGAGTCTATATGTTGTGAAATGGGCACGGGAAGGCCAATGATGGGGGGGGGGGGGTGAGACCAACCTTAGGGACTCCACTGGCTCGGGAAGAGAGGCATCAAGGGAAGAGGTGCCCTGTATGGACTGGGAATTAGGGGGTGGCTATGGAAGGAGTGGAGGGTGAGGGCTGGCTCTGGCTTCTTCTTCCCCAGCAGAGAGAAGGACACTGGCATACCTGGGGTTGGTCTCACCTGGTGCAGCCTCCAGAAGGTAATGTCCCCCCACCCCCAGCAGCCAGCCCCTCAACCTCCAGGGGACCATTTGGCCTCTGCCATGGCTGCTGGGAAATCAAGAAAAACCCTTCCTCCGTTGCCCAGCAGGCGCGCCAATCCCACCAGATGTACCCTTCCATTGGGTGTCACCCAGTGTAGTCCGCACCACCCCAGGAATGCCACTAGAGGGGGTCCCTTTCCTCCCTTCTCTGCCCCTCAGTCCTCTGCCCTGGGAGGCCCAGGAAAACCTCTGCCCCCACCTGTGAATGTTTCCTGCACTCCCCCCTTCCTGACCTTGGGGAGAGGGAGAGGGAGGCACTTCCCCACCTGGAGGACACAATTGAGGGTTTAGGTGTTGCAAGGGGAGAAATGGAGGGTGAGGTGGAGGGTGGGGTGGAGGCCCCCCCATCTTCCAACCTCCTTTTTCCTCCCTGCTTGCCTTCCCCCTCCCTTCCTCTGGATTAGGAGTAGGGTTAGGTAACCCTAACCCTAACCCTAACCCTTGGAGGGGGAGGCTGCCTTCATTTTGACCTCCCCCTTCTCCGGCCTGGGAGGGGTCTCCCCTGGGCTGGAGGGAGGAGGGAGCATCCTCCCAGTGGCAGGGCAGCCCAAAGGCACCCCCCTCCTTTACTCCCTCCCCCCTGGCTTTAGTGGGGAGGGGTTCTGGACTTTCTTACCCAGCGACTGATGACGCTGGCGAGGCTCTGATGGTGAGTGGCTCCCTGTGGTCCAGGGGGAAGACTGGCAACTGACAGGGAGAAGAAAGAGGGCAACTGACAGAGTAAAGATGGCAACTAACAAGGAGAACAAAGGTGGCAACTGACAGGAGAAGAAAGAGGGCAACTGACAGGAGAAGAAAGAGGGCAACTAAAAAGGAGAGCAAAGGTGGCAACTGACAGGAGAAGAAAGAGGGCAACTGACCGAATAAAGATGGCAACTGACAAAGAGAACAAAGGTGGCAACTGACAGGGAGAACAAAGATGGCTACTGAAAGGAAGAAGAAAGAGGGCAGCTGACAGAATAAAGATGGCAACTAACAAGAAGAACAAAGGTGGCAACTGACAGGGAGAACAAAAATGGCTACTGAGAGGGAGAACAAAGTTGACAACTGACAGAGGGAACAAGGATGGCAACTGACAGGGAAACTGGCCCTCCGCATCCCAAATTGGTTCTCTGAACAAGGGGATCCCTCCTCTCTCCCTCCTTCTCTTCCTTCCTCTGGGGGGCTTTTATGGCTTCCTAGCCATGGCAGGGGTGATGGAGTGACCTGGGGGTCTCCTTTTCCTCTCTAGAGGAGGTGGA
>CM034703.1:333765945-333778059 GCA_020142125.1 Phrynosoma platyrhinos
ACGTTTTACCTATCCTCCCTCTCTTCCTCCCAAAGGATGTGCCAGGCCCCCATTTCCCAGTTACATTCCAACTCAGGTTCCTCTCCCTTTACAGTGTGGGGCAGCTGAGGCGCAGGAGGAGTCCATCAGATGGTATCATTTCTCCTCCGTTCTCTCTCTATCGCCAGGCACTACTGTAGTACCAAAGGTCTGATACAGATCCTTCTCTCTTTGGGACAGAGGGGAAGGTGCTGCCAAACCACCCCCGCCCCCCAAATTCCTGACCTTTGAGACTGCAAGCAAATATCAAGGAGACCAGGTAAGAAGCTATCAATTCCTAAGTTTCTCTTGGATGAAATCATGAGTCCTGCTAAAGTGATTTCTTAAAAATTAAACAGCACCCCAAGAGCTTTGTGGGTATCTGTTTCTTTCTCAATCTGAGAGCCATGGCAAGAGTGGTAAGAGAGAGACATTCTCTGTGTAGGGGAACTGTGACAATTGTTCCCCTTGCAGGTTACTCTCCCACAATTTCTTTCTGGGCTCCTACCACCTTGGCCCTTGGCCTTCAGTTCTCCCCTTGGGTTCACTGCCTAGCAGCCAACTATGGACCAACGTATGGTTTTTGTGGGTTCAGGTTTCTATGCCCATACCAAGATCTCACTATTCCCATCAATGAGTGACTTAGGTGGAGGTTAAACAACAAGAAGAACAAAGTTTATCGAACAAGAGGCTTCTTTATAATTTCGAGTATTAATGCTGGCTCATTATTTCTATTAATCTTACAATTGTATTGAACTGTACTGATAACACCCAGCACCATAACTCCGTATAATCTCACCCAGCGGCTTCATATAGATGTTAAATAACATCGGGGTTTTATTAGGTAAGATATCCTGGTGGCACAGTGGTTAAATGCCTGTACTGCAGCCACTCACTCACAAACCCTATTGTGAATTCAATACCAGCCAGGGGGCTCAGGCTTGACTCAGCCTGGCATCCTTCTGAGGTTGCTAAAATGAGTACCCAGCTTGTTGGGGACAATTAGCTTACACATTGTAAACCATTTAGGGAGTGCTTAAGTGCACTAATAAGCAGTATAGAAATGTACTTGTTATTGCTATTGCTATTGCTATCCTCAGAAATGGGTTTTGCCAATTCCATCCTCTGGAATATAGCCTACAGCACCTGATATTGGTTGGTGATTTCCTATCCAAGTACTAACCAGGGCTGACCCTGCTTAACACAAAATTAGACAGGCTCTAGTGCCTCTAGGATTAACATTCAAATCTAGTGCCCTGTACCAAGACAATAATTCTCAACACAACAATGTACAGTACATTGATGGTGCTCTGTAAATGCCTGATAATATCAATAATAGCAAAATGTATTGGTTTTACAGGGTGTTGCAGCAGAGCATCTTATTGACATCTTTGCCCTCAGATGGATGGAAGAAGAGTAACTTTGGGGGGTTGCAGACTGCCAGAAATAGTGCAAATTGAGTCCACTTTTAGGGTTAGGGTTAGTGCTAGGGAATCATAGGAATTGGTTTTTTTTTCTGAGACATTGAGCCTTCTCTGGCAGAGAGCTCTGGTGCCACAATAAAATACAGTTCCCATGATTCCCTAACCCTAATCCTAAAAGTGGACTCAATTTGCACTATTCCTGGCAATCTGCAACCCCCCCCCCTTTGATTCTGTTTGTGGCTTCATTGGTTTAAAAAAACATAAATGAATCAACTAGATTAAGTTGGTCCTGAAAGAGGAAGAGGCCCTGATGCCCTCAGTGTTGACAATAGTGGGGGATTCTGGGAGAGGATAGTCCACGGGTCCCTGGGTGAGGACTTTACCAGCTCAGATACACAGTGCCAGTGCTTCAGGCAGTTCTCCTATGAGGAGAGTGAGACACCTCAAGAGGTTTGCAACCAACTCCACCGTCTCTGCTGTTAGTGCCTGAAGCCAGAGCTACACACAAAAAATGAGATCCTGGACCTGATGATCTTGGAGCAGTTCCTGGCCATCTTGCCCCCTGAGATGAAGCAGTGGGGCAGGGAATGTGGGGTAGAGACCTGTTCCCAGGCAGTGGCCCTGGCAAAGGGTTTCCTCCTGAGTTGGGCAGAGACAGTGAAGAAGCAGAAAGAGCAGCAGGTAAGAGTATTTCCTCCTTGGGCAAAGGTGAGCAGGGTCTGGCTCTGGGCTGCCTTTATTGAGCCTATGAAGACTTCAGGGAACAACGCCCCTCCCTGAGGAGGTTCTACTGAAATGTGGTCCCCCAGATTTGGCTTTGATAAGGAGGAGTGTGGGGAGGGTCCACCTTGTGAGGAAGTGGAATCACAATCCCCAAAGCTTCTGAGAAGGATGATTCTGCTTCAGAACCAGGTGTGTGCTCCCTGTGTGCCAGGTTTTCAGAGGAGGTGCCAGGTTTCTCTGCTAGCACTGCTACACAACCGGACTTTCCCCCTTGGTAACTTCAGTGGCAGAGTCTGGCCCTGATGAGTACAGGAGCAAAATGGGCTTCCACCAACTCATAGCCTGCTCTTGCTCTAAAGGATAAAATGCTTTTACCGTTGCTGATTTATTTTTCTTTTCATTTTATTTATATTCCAAAGTTATGTTGTTATTCCAACATAACAAAACATCAACAATAGTATGGCCACAGGTTGTACAGGTAGGTATATCTATACAATACTAGTAGTTTTTCATTTTTGTTTCTCCATATGTCTGTTACAATTCTTTAAACACACACACACACACACGTATACACACACGTGTGTATTTTAAAGAACTGTAATAAACATAAGGAGAAACAAAAATGAAAACTTATTACTACTGTACTGTACACTGCCTGTACAGCCCGTGGCCACAATACTGTTGTTGGTGATTTGTTATGTTGGAATAATATATATGTTGTTGGAATAATGTTGAGGTAATATACATACTGTATATACTTATTTATAAGTCTAGAAATTTTAGTCAAAAATGATCCAAAAAACCTAAGTTGACTTATCCAAGGGTCAATGTAAGTACTGTACTTTAACTCTTAAAAACGAAAGGAACCATCCCCAGGTAAAAGCCAAGAGTGCAATCTGTCTTTAAAGCAATGACCCCTTTCTGTTCTCTCATCAACCAAGCCTTTAGTATGAGCATAAGCTGTTTTGCAAAGTGGAACTTTGTAAGTTCTTTAGCATCATTTTCCTTTGTTTCATCCTTTAGATCTGTTGTTGTATGCCTCTATTTTTTACTCTTGACTTATGCACAGGTCATATCAAAATTCATAATTTGGACTCCAAAAGCTGCCCTTGACTTATACATGAGATCAACTTATAGTCATGTATATATGGTGTGTGTGTGTATATATATATTATATATATATATATTGTGTGTGTGTGTGTGTGTGTGTATTCATCAGATGACTTCCATTATATGTCAAACAGGGTTTTCCAAGGATCTGCAGATGGAGCTGTGGGCTCCATGGAATTGCTTGTGTTTCAGCATATACAATAAAGTTATGTCAAGTATTAACACAAGGGTCATGGGTTGATATCAGTGCAAAGGCGGTTAACAACAACAACATACTGTATTACACCTTTCTGAACTCTTATTTCATATGTCACTTTTTCAAGTATGAGCTGCTGACCTTCTGACTCATTTGTAGGTGGATTTCTCATAGCATACAAGTCCAAACTCCATATCCAAAAACTTTGTCATTTTCTCATCCTTCTCGAAATTCTATGTCTTGACTCCTCACTGCTGTTTCAGGTCAAGAATCATAGTAGAAGTTTACTCTGAATTCCCTGTGGCCGAGAAGTCTCCATGGGACCCCAGGCAGAGTCCTCAACGGTGTACCGTTGCTGTACCATTGCAAGGTACAGATGAACAGTCTTTGTTCAGAATCCTGTATCTCTTTGTTGATATTATTGTGTACCTTTAAGCCATTTCCAACTTAAGGCAACCCTATTACAGGATTTTCTTGGCAAGAGTTGTTCAGAGGAGGTATTCCCTTCCCTTCCTCTGAGTATGAGAGCATGTGACTTGCCCAAGATCACACAGAGAGTTTCCATGGCCGAGTGGGAATTCAAACCCTGCTTTCCAATCCAGCGCTGAAACTACTACAGCATGCTGGGTCTAATTTCCTCAATGGAAGCTGTTAGGCTTTTTGGTCTGATGCAGAACATCCATGTTCAGCTCAAGATTGTGGAAGTAGAGTCATGCATGCAGGGTCACTGTAGGTGTCCATTTGGTTGCAAAAGCCATTCCATTTAGACATGAGGTTAGGTGCTAAAAGATCGTCCCTAAGATGTTGTCAAAGTCTTTTTCTTATTAAAGACAACAGTTCCTTTCAATTGTGTCAGTTTTGGGATTCCAAAGGGCTCTTCGTTAGGAAAGATAAAAGGCAGGAGGGAGGGAGGGAGGGAGCATGGAAAACTGAAACTTGGGTTTAGCCACAAGGTTAGGCATTAAAAATCAGCCCCAAGATGGCTTTTCAAATCTTGGTCCCTGAGTGTCTTCTACACTACTAACCTCACTCTTTACTTCCTCTTTGATCTTTATTTCTGTTGTGGTATCAGATGAGTGTTGTGAGGTGCTTGCCTGCTGTTGCTGCACACTATCAGGGATTTCTACCCTTCCATTTTGTGGATATTGGCTCCTCTGAGGCTTGTGTTCAAACAAACATTTCTTGGTTTGCATGAAACTAGTCCCATCCACTCTGTGTTTCAAAATTAGCGTCTTTCACAAGCACAACTTGCCCATTTCCTAGGATAAACTGGTATTTATTTCCTGTATATCCCACAAACCTTAATCTCTGCCACTCAGGCTGACCTTTTCTCCTTAAGGTTTTAGGGATCAGGATATTGGCAAATTGTCCAAACACCCTTAGGTATTTTAAACATGGTTTCCTACCATATAAAATATAGTAAGGTGTCTGGTTCACACTAGAACTCCAGACCCTGTTTAAGACATGGTTTCCACAAATCACAACACAAATTACTGGGTGCTTGGGCATCAACCAGCATACAGTCCTTCAGGGATTGCAATAAACCTACCCTCTGCTCAGCTAGGACATTCTGAGCTGGCTATGGGGGGGTTGTTGTTTTATGTTGAATGCCCTTTGTTCTCAGGCAATTTTGGAATGCATTTCCAAGAAATTCCTCACCGCTGTCAGAGATTAATGTTACCACTTTAAAGGGAAATTTCCTCTCCACCATGGCTACCCATTCCTTGAATTTGGTAAATGTCTGGTCTTTAGTTTTTAGCAAATATACAAATCCATATCTTGTATAGTGATAAACTAAAACAAAAATGTATCATGCACCTCTCACACTTGCCTTAAACGGTCCAGCAAGGTCTCCATGAACCACCTGGAAGGACTGTTTTATTACTCTTTGGCTTTCCTTGGCAACAGGAAAAGCCTTGACTTTAAGCTCTGGATACACCCTTGCCAACTGTGCCAATGTAGCAAAACTGGCATGTCCAAGCACCTTAAGCAGATAATGCACACACTGATCATGCAAGGGCACATTGGACATTTTCACACTGGCTATGTTTGGCTTGTCTGCCTGCAGGTGCAAGTAATACAATCTGTTCTTTTTATCACCCTTTGCACAGACCTTACCATCCTTAGAAATTAAACATACATTTTCACCTTATACCCATCACCAGTTAGTTACACTGAGAAAACAGTTCTTTAAACTGGGAGCAAACAAAACTTGTGAAAATGGTTTCCCAAAGCAGGGAATGAATGCAGTCCCATCTTCTCCACATTCCTTGAAGCTTCATCAGCCAAGTCCACTTGGAGACTGTTCACATCATGCAAAAGCTCCAAACAGTTAACCATATGGTGTGTAGGTCCAGAATCCAACAACCACACCTGCTTGGCTTCAGCTTTGTAAATAGCTGCAACCCAGCTGCCTGAGAGGACTTGGTTGCAGGCTTCTGCTGCTGCTGTCTCTGCTCCCTCTTGTGGCCAAACCTGGAAGGACAATTTCTCCTCAAATGCCCCTCCTTTCCGCATGAGTAGCATTTCCTCACCAGGCTGCATATTGGCCTTGCCTTGCTCCTGAGACACTGAAATCAGATGTTGCTCCTTATCTACTCTCCTGACACACTGCTGACCACAATTTTCAGTCTCAAAGCTCCTCCATTCTTGTTCTTCCAAGATATGGGCTGAGACTAAGTTCAAGGTTAGTTCTGTCTCTGACAAACTCTGTAGACTGTGAAACAAAAAGTCTCCGCTCTTACTCAGGCTGTCAAGTACGATGTAAGATTTTTATACCTCAGGGAAATGCATGCCGATTTTGCAGTTCATTAAACAGACCCCTGAGTTTGTCCAAATGATACTTTACATCCTCACCATTTCTCAACTTGGTGTTGTAAAGCCTGCATGTTAAAATCATCTTGGACACACAGGAGTCCCTCTGGTAGATATCCCTTAAACTCTGCCAGCATTCCAACGTTGTAGCTGTGTTGGTTATGTAAATGATTTGGTCAGCTTGTAAACACAAAATAATTGTAACTCTTGCCTTTTGATCAGCTAGCGTTTGCTCATCATTCCATCATCTCGGGGTTGGTTACATAGTTAATCAAATTCTCCCAGACAAGCACGCTTTGCACCATTACTGACTATGTGGGATAATTGTTGCTATGTAGCTTAGCAAAGTTCATCATTCCTGTGACTCCAGCCTGAAGCTAAGTGCCATCTTGAAAGTGGATTTGGCTAGAACGGACACAGTCTGTTGATAGTTGAGAGGGTTTCAGCATATATGGAACTCTGTTTTTTCCCATTGTTTGAAGCATGAAGGCCTTACAATGTACAAAGTGAAGATGATGTGCCCTTTGCCCAAACAAAGCAGAAACCAAGAACGGTGAAGATTTGCCCCACAGTCGCTGCATCTCTTAAAAAAGCAAGATTATGCCATAGTAAGGGAAGAACGTAGTCTAAGAACAGTTCCATGTTGTAAATAGAAGAGTTAAATTCAAAGACATAGTCTGGAAAATCAGTACGCAATGGGATCTTGTAGCACCTTTGAGACTAACTGAAAGATAGAAGTTGATAGTATAAGCTTGCATAGACTTCAGCCTACTTCCTCAGATTAATCTAGTCTATGAATCTGAAGTCTACGAAAACTCATGCTACCAACTTCTATCATCCATTTTGTCTCAAATGTGCTGCAAGATCCCATCACATATAGGAGTCAAAGTTTAACCAAGCCAAGGCAACTCAAGAAGAGTCCAAAATCACCATCAAATGACCAAAAAACAATCAAACCAAAGGATTTGGAATAGAAGAGCTGTAAATGTGTCAAATGAAACTGCTGAAGAGAGGAACACTAGAGTGGTTCCTTGCATGTTGCTAGCATGGCGGTTTCCTCCGTCTCTAAGAAGCTGAGCTTGCTGTCTTTTTACGTCTTGGAGGACAAAGAGTGACTGAAGGTGACAATTTCTCTTTCCGTTTTCTCTCCTCTCTTCAGTCTGCAAACCTTGAATCTGCATCCCTGGCAGGTCCTTTTCAGAGAATCCCAGGCAAAAGCCTCGGATTAGATAATTAAATGCCCGCTTGGCAACCAGCTCCTTTCCAAGGAAAGCCAGGAGACAGTAATGGTTCTTGGGAGGGTGTGTGTGTGAATAGATAGGGATCTTTTCAGATAAAAGAAGACAAACACTGCTGCTGAAGCTTTTTCCATCCTCCTCACCCAGGCTGCCTCTGAAACCATGAGAGAAGAAGGCTCTGCCTCTGTTTCCTTCACTGCATATAGTTTGTTTTCTTTGGACTGGAGTGGACATCCTATGGTGCTCCACATGTTGATGGAGTATAGCTGACATTAGCCCCTTGGACAGCACAATAAATCAGTAAGGGATGCTTTATGAGTTGCATTCCACTCACACTTGGATGATGCAGGAAATCTGGTAGGTAATCCCAGCTAGAGAAGATTTTGTTTCTCTAACTAACAAAGGAGGATCCCAACAAAAGATTACTTGGCTTCAACCTAAGGCAGCCCTTAGGTGAATGAGAGACCTCCAAGACACCATGTTATGAACAGGCTGAACCAGGTCTTACAAGCTCAGCATTTTGGCCTCCTTGAGTCAATCCATCTATACAGTGCACTCTTTCTGTTTTCCTGCTGCCTTCCACTTTACTGACCATCATCATCTTTTCCCTATCTCTTCCTTCTGTTGCATTCATAATCTGTTGCCTGCCTGCTATTATGATTTTTTTTAGTTGTTATATCTGATTGTTTTATTGTTTTATATGCTTGATGTTTAATGCTATTTTAAGGGGTGGGAGGGGGTTCTTTGGGATTGTATATTGTGACATTTTAATTTTGTAAGCCGCCCCGATTGCTTCGGCAGAGGGGCAGGATAGAAATAAATTTTATTATATTATTATTGTTTTATTATTTCCAGTGAGTCATGTAATTTCACTATGTGCTCAAAGCTTCAGTTGTCTTCTAATGTAACTTCAAGCTTGATTTGCTCTCAGCACCATTTAATTATCTTTTTGATGGTTACTGGACAACTGTATAAATGTATGCACATGTAAAACACCTCCATTTGTACTTTCTGCAGGTGTGCATAGGTCCAAGATCATCTCCAAAGGAAAGGAGAAAGGAGAACCTACACTGAATTCTTTTTCTGTGGAAGAAACATCAGGAATAATGATGTTGGAACAGGTTAACATTCATTCCCTCCTTTTTTGTGATAGAACCATTGGGTGTTTGGCAGTCTGGAATGCAATGAGTGGTCAAATATTGTCCTCTGTCCTTCAGTGACTCAGTTGATCTGTGCTTTCTGTTCTCTTGCTCCATTGTTCTGCCAATGGTGGCCCTTCAGACCCCATATTTTTATTGTCAAGGATGAGAAGAGGCTTTTGTGGTATTCTCTGTCTCATGTGCTAAAAAAACTAGATCATACAGGCTGGAAATTTTTTAAAAATCTACTAATTGAGTGAGACTGCCCTAGACTTGCTCCAGTTAGTAAGGCACCTAGTAAGACTTATCTGGAAGAGTTTCCACATGTTAAATAAAGTCTCCCTTCACATGAAAAATAGATCATTGGCGACCCAAATTGTGGCTTTGTCTTTCCCCTCGTGACTTTTTTTTCAAGATCCAGGGAGTTAAGGAAAAGAGATAGGGGAATATTCAGACATTTCCTACTCTTACTGGTAGAGTGAAATAATCAAATAATATTTGGGGTGCACCGTGTGTTTTCCTCCACCTTTCATGAATCACTCTCTGGATAAGGGCTACTTTCTGTTGCAGGTCACCTTTGGGGATGTTGCTGTGTACTTCACAGAGGAGGAATGGCAACTGTTGAATCAGAACCAAAGATCTTTGTATGAGGAGGTCATGATGGAAAACTATGAGAATGTGTCTTCCTTGGGTAAGAAACTTTATCCATTGCCCTTCTTACTGAGAGCTCTTTCATACTACATTGTCATGACACTATGATTCCACTTTAATTGTCACAGTAACATCTTGTGAAAACCTGGGATTTGTGGAAGAAGCACTAGAGCTCTTCAACTGAGGATTCTAAATATCCCTCCCAATCCTAGGATTCCATTGGACTGTTATGGTTATAATCATGGCCAGATGGTGGGGAGAAGGAGGGAAAATCAGTGGGGTGGAGAGGTGGATAAGGTGGGAGAGTTTTGAAAATGAAGTTGGTGGATTTTTGTGGGGAGCAGGGAAAAGGAAGTATGCACTGGGGCTACTGGCAAGAGTCTGCTGTATTCATGTTGCGGGGGTAGTGATATTTTATGGGAATGATCCTCCACTTACCCCTGAGAATGTGGAGGGCCACCTAAATAAACCAACTGGCATGAATTTAGCCTGCTTTGGAATAGGAAGTGGGAGGTGAATAGGAGGAAAATTAGGCTCCCTCATGGCACTGATTGCTATAATGCTGAAGCTGAACTAAAGGTTTTTTACACTGAGTTTTTTTTAAAACAGTGCAGTTGTGCAGAAGAAGAGAGGTTGATAAGAAATGTTTTCAAAGTAGTATGTTCCTGTTTTCTTTCATAACAGGAGTACCATGAGACATGTCCTCAGTCATGTCTGTCCTTGTTCTTATTTATAGGAGACATTGTAATTCATCAGAGAATCAATACAGGAGAGAAACTATATGCATACCAGCAGTATGGGAAATGTTTGGCTCACAAGTCTGCCCTTGTGAATCATAGGAGAGTCTACACAGGAGAAAAACAACACAGCTGCCAACATTGTGGAAAATGTTTTACTTATAACTCATGCCTTGTGACTCACCAGAGAATCCACACTGGAGAAAAACCATATAAATGCCAGCAGTGTGGAAAATGTTTTACTTACAAATCAAACCTTGTTAGTCACCAGAGAATCCACACTGGAGAAAAACCATACAAATGCCAGCAGTGTGGAAAATGTCTTACTCGCAAATCAAACCTTGTGACTCACCAGAGAATCCACACTGGAGAAAAATCATACCAATGTCAGCGGTGTGGAAAATGTTTCACTATAAAGTCATACCTTTTGAAACATCAGAGAGTCCACATGGGAGAGAAACCATACAAATACCAGCAGTGTGGGAAACATTTTGTTGAAAAATCAAGGCTTATGACTCATCAGAATATCCACACAGGAGAGAAACCATACAAATGCCAGCAGTGTGGAAAACATTTTGTTGAAAAATCAAGGCTTATGACTCATCAGAGAGTCCACACTGGAGGGAAACCATACAAATGCCCACAGTGTGTGAAATGTTTTGCTCACAGGTCAATCCTTGTGACTCATCAGAGAGTCCACACTGGAGAAAAACCATACAAATGTCAGAAGTGTGGAAAATGTTTTACTAAAAAATCAAACCTTGTTAGTCACCAGAGAATCCACACTGGAGAAAAACCATATAAATGCCAGAAGTGTGGAAAATGTTTTGCTCACAAATCAATCCTTATGACACACCAGAGAATCCACACTAGAGAGAAACCATACAAATGCCAGCAGTGTGGAAAACGTTTTGCTCACAAGCCAAACCTTGTTAGTCACCAGAAAATCCACACTGGAGAAAAACCATACAAATGCCAGCAGTGTGGGAAATGTTTTACTAAAAAGTCTTACCTTGTGACCCATCAGAGAATCCATACAGGAGAGACACCATACAAATCGGGTAGGCAACCTTTTTGAGCCGGGGGCCGAGTTACTGTCCCTCAGACAATTGGGGGCCGAAGCACCATAAATAAATAAATAAATAAATAAATATTTTTGAAAAATTAAAAAAATATGCATGCACACACTCTCAGCCCCAGAAAAGCTATGGCAAAACCCGTGCGGAGATTTTGCCAAGAAAACCCCAAGAACAAGTAATAACAATAATCAATATCATCATGGAGACATTGTAATTCATCAGAGAATCATGGCATCATGGCCGGCGGCAAGGGTGACGGTGGCAGGACTGGCCTGAGGCTGGTCCAAAGGGCTCAGGGGGCCACATCTGGCCCCTAGGTCTTAGATTATCTACCCCTGATACAAATGCTAGCAGTGTTTGGAATATTTTCTGACAAGTCAGACCTTGTGACTCATCAGAGAATCCACCTAGCATTGAACCCCTTTGAGGCTCAGGATTGAACCCTTTTGAAGCATCAGAATGTCCACACTGGAGATGAGATAAATATGTGAAATATTTTTTATTTGGAGAGACAGTAGAGTTTCAGTTTTATAAATCTGTTATAACCTCCTTGGATGCTATTTTGCTTGAAAGGATGTGATTTTAAAATGCCTTGCACTGATAATGTTAAGCCATTTGAATGATTGGAGCATTCTGTTTTATTGTCAGGCCATCCAAGTTTTTTGAAATAATGGCATCAATATGGAAAAATCAGTGTTTTTAATTTTTTAAATACATTTTATTGAAAGCAAAAAAACTAAAATACAAATAACAAAATACATATGTGACAAACATAAAACAACAAAATACATACATGCAACAACAACCTTTAAGCATAGGTAAATGTTGCTATAATTGTTTTAATATAAAAAACCCTTTGTGGGTCTCCTGTCATGGCCCTAGAATGGAAAAATCTAACTACTGTGGACCCAAAGTGAGGATTTCACATAGGCACCGTTTGCTTGTCCACGGCCCATACTGACGAGGCAGCTGAGGAGTTGGCTGG
>CM034703.1:333778159-333788321 GCA_020142125.1 Phrynosoma platyrhinos
ATTACTTCAACTATTGGAATTACTCCAAAAACAAACTGGCTCGATGACATAGGCACCTGAAAGGTCACGTCTGCATCTACAACAATTTGCAAATCAAAAGGGCCAGGCACCTAGGAGATTTATGAGTACCAGCCAGGAAGTGTCCAGCTGATGATGGGATAATACTAATATCCCATCTCCTATCCTTGGAAATTGTCTACTTCAAAGAGTAGTAATCAGGAATCCTTTGATATGGAATAGCAACTTTGCACCTCAGGCTAGGTGTAAGGGTATAAAAGATCCCCAAAATCTCAAGCATATTGGGTCTGTTAGATTTCATGGTGACAGTGCACCACTGTGAACTCTGATTTGGGTTCCGGCTCTTCCCGTTGTCCTTTCCGATTCATAGTGGTTGAGTTTATCCATCTTCATTCATTGTTGAAGCAGCCTCCCTCAGGTAATTATCACCTTCTTGGATAGGAAACAGAAAGCCTTCTGTTTCCTATCCAAGCTAACTACTTTATTTCTGAGTTCTTGTGTGTATGAGTGAATGTTAGAGTGTCTTTCATAGAATCATAGAGTTGGAAGAGACCACAAGAGCCACCTGCCATGCAGGAACTCAAAATCAAAGCATCTCCGACTGTCAGGTTCAGCAAAATCAGAACTCTGTGGAGTCAGTAAACCAGCCAATTGCAATATTTAGGAGTTTATTGAACACACAAAGTCAGCATTTCACTACCCCCACAACATTACAGCACCTAATTAAACCCACCGAAACCTTCACTGTGCCCCCTAGCCTTTTGGTGCACAAACCCCATCTCCACCTACAATTTTCACAGTTTCAGCTCCCTAGCTCCTTAGCCCCCACCTTTGAATTGCCCCCACCAACAGCTCTGAGAAGTGCCATACTCCTTTCCAGTTCTCTGCATTCCAAAAGACCCGTTATCAAAACAAGCATGCAGCTGCTCATCCCCCTGTATCTTCCAACCCTGTTCTTTCAACACTTAACCAATGCCCACTTTATTCACATATCCATCATCCCCATCACCTTCCTGGCAGAACCTGAGACCACAGCCACCAGGTTCTGACAGTCCGTCCCCCTAAAATATATCAACCCCAACTAAAGCAAGCAAAACAAAAAAAGAAAAAAACAAGCCCAACAGAATAAGGAAAGAAACAAACTTGAAAGAATTCAACCATCCCCAGGTTTGTCAGGATAAGTTTGGTGAAAGGCAGCCACCAATTTATCTGCCTTCACATGTTTTGCTCGGACCCATTCGGCATGGTCCAAAGGGAAATGTTTCCACTTGACTAAATAATATAAACCCTCCTTATGTATTTTTGAGTCCAAAATCTTGGAAACTTCGAAGTGTTGTTCACCATCAATCAGCAAGGGCAAGGGTGGGGTCTTCATAGTATTTCCAGAATCCAGGCCCTTCAGTGAAAGTGGGCTTCAGCAGACTGAAATGAAAAACAGGATGCAAATATCTCAATTCTTTGGGCAAAATCAACTCAGCTGTGACATCATTAATCAGTATTTTTATTTCAAAAGGACCAATGTATTTAGGTCCCAGTTTCTTGGAGGGGTGCCTGGACTTTAAATGCTTGGTTGACAAATGAACCTGATCACCTGGTTTGAGTTGTCAATTGCCCCTTCTGTGTTTGTCAGCAAACTGTTTATAGTCAGATTTGGCCTTCTCCAAAGACTTGACTATAATAGGCCACCCTTGTTTTATTTTGTCAAGTCACATTACATGGGTCAGCAGGACTACATTGAATTTCAGGCAACAGTTTGGGCTCATGGCCATACACAATTTCAAATGGAAAGTGTCCTGTGCTTTGGTGTACAGCCCCATTAAAAGAATTTCAGCATGGGGTAGAAGTTCATGCCAATCATTTTGTAAATGATTAACACAACAATGCAAATATTTTCCCAAAGCTGCATTCGTGTGTTCCATCTGTCCATCAGATTCCGGGTGATGAGAGGTGCTAAATGCCAACTGCACCCCCAATTTTGCCTGTAGAGCCTTCCAAAACTGGGATGTAAAGTTGCTTCCTCTATCAATCACAATCTTAAGTGGAAGGCTATGCAGCCGGTAGATATGTTGTATAAACATGGTAGCCAGTTTGGGAGCAGTGGGCACCTCCTTGCATCCCACATAATGTACTTGTTTAGAAAAAAGATCAGTGACTACATATATCATGTCCCAGCCATGACTCTTTGGCAGATCAGTAATGAAGTCCATGGCTATATACTTAAGTGTCTCTAGAGGGCATAGGAGCCCACTGGGTTTTCCAACCAAAGGTTTTGCTCTGACACACACAGAACAGCTTTTTATATATTTGTCAATGTCAGCTCTCATGCCTTCCCACCAGAATTGTTTCCTGATCAAATGCAAAGTTTTTGCAAATCCCCAATGACCAGCTGCTTTGGACTCATGAAAAGTGTTCAACACTTCTAATATCATATCTGAGGGTACATATATTCTTGACCCCTTGTACCATAGCCCCGGCTCCCCTTCCACCATCTCATGCTTGTGAGCTTCAAGCCACTGGTCCAATGCAGACTGTTGCTTAATTTTCTCATGTAGGGGATCTAAGACACTGTCAGTGGCATTGTTCTTTTTTTGTTTGGCTTCAGGTGGTTACTGCCAATCCCAGCTGACCTGGTGAAAACAGTGTCTGCATTGGTTCTGACTCTTTGCCCATGTGCTGTGGCAGTCGTAACAAGGAATCAGCTAGCCCATTGTCCTTGCCAGGGATGAATTTAAGAGTGAAATTATATTTGTAAAAGTCTTTAGCCCATCTATGTTGCGAGGGGCCTGCAAACCCTCTAGTTTACAGTGGTCTGTCCATACTTCAAATGAATGGGGAGCTCCTTCTAAATATTGTCTCCAATTTTGAAGGCCCAATTTTACAGCAAATGCTTCTTTCTCCCAAATAGGTTGTGACAGCTCCCCCTGCTGGAATTTTCTAGAAAGGTAGGCACATGACTGGAGCGCACCCTCCCTATCCCATTGCATAAGCACAGCGCCCACTGCAAAGTCTGAGGCATCCACTTGGACTACAAAAGGAACTTCTGGATCTGGATGTTTTAAGATGGGTTCTGAGCTAAATAACTGTTTCAACTTGTCAAAAGCCTCTTGGCATTGAGAGGTCCAGGTTACTTTGGCAGAGGGATTTGGCTTTTCCCTCGCCCCCCCTTTCAGGTTTTTGGTTCCTCTCTGAGTTCCCCCAGATACAGTTCTCAGCAAATTAGTCATTGGTAAAGCGATCTCAGCAAAGTTGGGGATGAATTTTCTATAGAAATTGGCAAAGCCTAGGAATTTCTGTACTTGCGGTCTTGTTCAGGGTGGGGGCCACTCTATGACAGTTTGCACTTTTGTAGTGTCCATTTCAATTCCGCATACAGATATTCTGTACCCCAAAAAGTCTAATTCTTTGGTGTGAAAGTGGCATTTGGAAAGTTTAACATATAATTGATTGTCCAGCAGCCTTTTCAGCACTTCCCTCACTAATCTAACATATGATTCCAAATTTTCAGAATAAGTTATATATCATCCAAATAAACAAGAACACCTTCAAAGAGCAGATCATGTAGAACTTCAGTTACCAAACGCATAAAACATCCAGCCCCACCCCCCCAATTAACCAAAAGGAAGGAACAAATATTCAAAAGCTCCCAGAGGGCTTTTGAAAGCAGTTTTATATTCATCCCCTTCTTGGATTCGAACTCGAAAGTAGGCATCCCTCAAGTCCAGCTTAATAAAGATTTTACCAGTGGCCAGTCTATCCAACGTGTCTTTCATCAATGGCAACGGGTACTTGTTGGTGATGCTAATGGCATTGAGATTTTTGTAATCGGTTACCAACCTCAGAGAACCATCTTTTTCCCACCTGAAGAACACCGGGGCTGCAAAAGTGGAGGTGGAGGGTCTAATAAATCCCCTTGCCAGGTTCTTTTCTAAGAACTCCTTCAACATTTTCATTTCAAGGGGAGTCATAGAATACAATTTAGGCTTTGGAGGTACTGATCCTGGCACCAGTTCAGTTGCACAATCAGTCTCTCTGTGAGGTGGCAATTGTTCACTTTCCTTCTCCTCAAAGACCTCTTTTAGGTCTTCACATTCTGGTGGGTAGGCAGGAAGGATTTCCTCCGCCGCTTTTCCACCTCCCTCCCCTTCAGTCTGCTTCTGCATAGTTGCCGTGGCAACCTCTTTGCTTAACCCTTCACCGGCTTGAATATGCTCTCTGCACACCGGATCATCAAATACCAAGTGAAGTTTCTTCCAGTCTATGGACAGATTGTGAAATTGCAACCAATCAATACCCAGAACTAAATTGTGGTCACGATTAGGCTGATTCTTTCCAAATGCTCTGCCACTCCCAACCACAGAGTCACCGTTCTTTGAGAGGTGGCTTGCCCCCTCAGTAAAGTCCCATCTATTTGGTAAAAGGGGATAGGCTGAGTGAGGGTCCTAGTCTCAATGTTCAAAGTCTTTACTATCTCTTGGCTAATTAGACATCTGGTGCATCCAGAGTCCAGAGCTGCATTTAGCTCCACACTGAGCCCCTTTTTGGGCTGGAAAAGTCTTACTTTTATTACACATACTGGTACTCCCCCACTCACCAAACGTCTGTGGCTGTCCCGATTGTCTTCCGCCGCATCCTAAGACAGGCTCGAAAAGTTTCCCAAAGGCTGTGCTGCATTCTCCTCATCGCTGTATGTCCACACCTCCACCATTTCCTCCGTGGTCGGCCCTGCCACTTGGCCTGCTTTTCCTCCAGCCCTCCCTGGAACTCCAGCTCTGCCCTCCCTGGGTGCAGATGCTCCCTTTTTTGCTGTCTTGTCCTGGCTTGATCCACTGCCATCAGCCCTCTCTGGACAGCTGGCAATTCTGTAGCCCTTCTTGCCACACTGCAAGCACAGCCCCAGACTTATTCTGAGTTGCTTCTCCGTCTCACCAGCCGGCTTGCCTCGTCCTGTTGGTTGTGGTCACTGAGTCTTAGTGTCTCCCTGGCACTGTACCATCATCGCTCGCTGCTTCGCGAGTCTAACCATCTCACGAGCCATCTCTGTTTCCCTCACCCGTTGACTCCACCCCCTCAATGTAGTAGGGTTCTTTCTATTCATAGCACATTCAAGAATCTCTGGGCGAAGGCCATCACAAAAATATTGAATTCACATAGATTCTGTCCAATCTGGGATCATGGCCCCCAAACTTCTGTATTCTAAAGTATATTCAGCCACAGACCTTGACCCTTGTATCAAAGTGGTCAGCTTGGCTCTAGCCTTCTCAGCCCTCATCGAGTCCTCAAATCTTGACCTTAGAGCCCCCATAAACTATTGCAGATGCTGCAGCTCTGCAGCACCACTATCATATAACAGCACCACTCATTCTGCAGCTTCTCCCTCCAAATATCCTGCCACACATCTAACCTTAGAGGCTTCTGTGGCAAAAGAGTGGCCCCACTCATGCATATGGCTGGCCACTGTGGTAAAAAAGTAAGGGAGTCCTGGGGTTTGCCATCAAACTTCACCCCCAAGTTCCTAGCATTTTTGAGCCCACATATTATTACTATCTTGTTTGCAAGAATATTGTGGGGGACCTTGTCAAAAGCCTTACTGAAATCAAGACCTGCTATGTCTACTGCATTTCCTTCATCTACCATTATATGTTTGAATCCCCCAAAAAATCACAAACTCATTGGAAAGCTTTATCAGTCTATTCCCTAGCCACCTCCGACATGGGATAAAATATCCTATTGAAGACTTAGACTTTAGTAATTCCCCAGGTTCAAGTTGTTCTTACATAAATTGCATATGTTTATTTTCATTTTGTTTCACTAGAAAGGCAATAAACAAAACATTTTCTGATCCCCTCCTTAATATATCTTAATATTAAAGGTAATACATATGATAAATTCTCCCTTATCCCCCATTATTCATCATTGCAAGGGAAGAGGTCATCTGCAGCTTTACTTTCAGTAGACAGATGCAATTACTTTATGTTGTACTTCTAATTATCAGTTAAGACCTTTACCTGAGGAGGGAAAGGTTTAGAATAACAATGTAAATTTAACTTACTCTTATTGATATATAAGTTTGTACATTAAATTTAAATAATAAATACAGTAAACACAAATTTAAAAAGAACATAACACTATAAAATTACTTCCTACTCCCTCTGGTGTCGGGTTGTAACTATATTTTTGAAGTTCTCTACAAAATGTTTTGTTTTGTCATTTTATCTGATAACTACTTACTGTTACTTACTTGCCAATATTTTCTACTATTTATTTTTACTACACCTTTAATTCTCCTGAACCAGAAATATGTCTGTTTCGATTAATGTTAGTTAATAATAGTTTTACATTCTAAGTCGTACCCTTCTTTCCCCTTGTATTCTTTCTTTTAGAATTTAATCTTTGCTTACTTATTCTTATTATACTTTAAACTATTCTGATTTCCACACATCTCCTTTAGGACTTTTCTAGTCTCTAAAGCTAAGTACTACTATCTTCCCCCAGACTTGGGGGGAAATCAGTGTTTTTATTCATGATGTACTCCCTAATTCATCCCGTTATAACCATGAAGGTAGATTGTATGGTCCTATAAATAAAACCATGAAGGTAGATTGTATGGGGCTATAAATAAAAATTATTATTATTATTATCATAACTTAGAGTGCATTTCTTCCCCCTTTCTGTTCCCATGTTGACACATGATGTTCACTGACTCCCAGAGTTAAATGCTGACATTTTCTTGTCATCAGGACCTAAAGGTGAGGTAGAAAGGATCCTGGTTTTTTTTCAGGTTCCCCCCTGTAAAGTGCTTTTCCTGCTCTTTGTACTTGTAGTTGGTGCCCCAGCTTAGGCTCTGCTGTGATCCTTCACCAGAGAGTGGGAAGGTGCAGGCGAGGGCTATATTGAGTCCCCAGACACTCACTTTAAGTATTTGAGGTGGTCTCACATTGTTTGTTTTCTGCTGCTCCAGAGACTAGAACATGGAACAATGGATGCAAGCTACAGGAAAAGAGATTCCACCTCAACATTAGGACAAGCTTCCTGACAGTAAGAGCTGTTTGACAGTGGAACACACTCCCTTGGAGTGTGGTGGAGTCTCCTTCCTTGGAGGTCTTTAAACAGGCTGGATGGCCATCTATCAGGGATGCTTTGATTATGAGTTCCTGCATGGCAGAATGGGGTTGGATTGGATGGCCTTTGTGGTCTTTTCCAACTCAGCTCAAAAGGATCCCAGAGTCCTGCCTGTGTTATCCTGTGAGAAGTCCTGCCTGCTACCTCCTTGGACAACAAAGTCGCAATGGCAGGTTGTGATGCATCTCCAAGAGCAGGTTGGATGTATCTCCTTTGTGACCTTTGGCTGAGCTCAAGAGCCAATGTGGTTGCCATGCCATCTCCCAACCCTGGGAAGTGAGACGCCGTCATCCTCCAAAGCAAGTGAATCTGAAGGAATGTCCATGTTGGTCTTCCCAAGCAACCTTGGTTCTGCTGCTCCTCAGTGTTGGATTGGTTGTCAGGCGGTGCAAACTGGAAAGTAGATCACCCTTAGTGGGATATGCAGCCTTCCATGACATTCACATTGTATGTAAAAAAGAAAGAAAAAGAAGAGCTGAAGCTAGGGGTTATAAAATGTCAATTTATAAAGAATAATATTAAAATTATTTATATATGTAGAATCACAGAGTTGGCCCTCTCCTTGCTCCTCCATGAGGACACAGAGAGTAAGGTCCTGCCCCATTCAAGTTCTCCTCCTGGGCTTCTTGAAGGTAACCTATTGGCTGCTCTGAACAAGAAGGTTTCATAGGCCAACAGGCATTCAATCATTTCAGAGAAGAGGTGTCCCTTTCAAAGGTAAGTAAAGGTATTTCCTTGGCTCAAGGGAAAGATGGAGAACATTTGCAGCAATGAGTTGGGGGCTTGAGCTTGTTTCCTCAGAAGAGGGCACAGGCAGTTCTTCCCAGCACAAGCCTCAGAAGGTTTCTCTCTAGCTTTAGCTCCATTAACTTCATCTTCTGCCACATACCTCTTACCATAGAATCAGGATTGGGTGGAGGAGAAATAATTGACCCCTACATTCCCCCATCTTCGCTTTCCCCCTTTCTCACTAGGGAAGAGTGTCCACTCCATGAGGTCTGACTGTAAGCCCTCTCAGAAGTACTGCACCTTACTGGCTTCTAGCTAGTCTGGGACTTGGGCAGCCAGGCTTCAAAACTCCACTGTGTACTCCATCACCAACCAATCTTCTAGTTCCAGTGTCATCAGACGAGTGTGAGTTTTTTCCGCCTGGAAGGGGGGGTGATCTTCAAACTGGGTTCTCAGCCCCACCATAAAAGTCTGCAGATCTTGTAGCTCTTGGGTCTCACCATCATACAATTGGACCATGCAGTCTGCAGCTTTTCCCTCCAAGTGGGAAGCCACATACCACACCTTGGAGGTTTCCATGGTGGCTCAGAGAAATCCCAATCCAACCCCCCCCCCCACTTTCCCAAGGAATGTTGGGGGATATAGAAGAGCAAAATATTATTTATCATCATCATCATTTATTACGGTCAACATATCCAAAATATCCAATAGAAAATTCAAACATAAAATTAAAAACATCTAAAAGGAATAAATAGTACAGTAAAAACAGTAAAATGATCAACTTTATCTAAAACACGTAAAAAGCTCCAATCCTCTTTGCCTCTGAAAAAGTTTAGGGATAGCCAATGTTAAATTTGCGGACTTATCCTCCACCAAGAACCTGATATGAAATTGGGCAGAACATCCACCAAATTTTCTCAATGGTGGGATAATCAGATTCTGATGCACCTTGTTGTAAAAGCTACAGGACCAGCACCACACGGCAGGCGGCGGAGCTCTTGAAGGCCGCAGACTTACCATCTCCAGCCACGAGAGACCAGCTGCCTGGCTTGAACTGCCAATTCGGTTTATGAACTAGAGAGAGAGTGGTTGATAGGAAATTCCATGTGAACTCCCACCTCCCCTTTGGCTACTTTACGGCTTTATACAGATAGCTGTTTTGTATATTGGGGAGATACATCAGTGGGCTTTATCCTATCCCTCCCTCTGTATTGGGATTAATCTTAAACTGGGGGCAGACATTCAGGTCGTGTGGGGGCGTGGAAGATATGGCGGCTACAGTATCAACAAATGTTACAAAAGAAGGAGGGATCGATGTTTAATATCTATCCTTCTGTTGATCCTGTTTCCCAAGATAACTCGGAGAGCATACCCACCATTCCACTGACCCTCAAGCTACTCCTTTGTAATGCCAGGTCGGTCAAAAATAAGACATCATCCATGACTTGCTAGTGGATGAGGTGACCGACCTGGCTTGTTTTACAGAGACCTGGCTGGGAGATGCCAGCTCTACAACATGGGCACAGGCCCTCCCAGCCGGGTACTCGGTTATTGAGCAGGAGAGAGAAAGTGGGTGGGGGGGTGGCATAGCCTTGGTCTATAAGAACACCTTGACCTAGATTAGAAAGCCTATCCGGAAAACGACTCACATCAAGTGTATGTACCTTAGCCTGAAAACCAAGGATAGTTTGGGGATTCTGTTGGTATACCGGCCACCCCGTTGCTTAACAGACTCCCTGACTCCCTGGTTTCTGGGTTGCTGTTGGAGTCACCCAGGCTTTTGGTTCTGGGCGACTTCAACATCCCACTCGAAACCAGTTTACAGGATCTAACTGGAGCGGCTCGGGAGTTAATGGATACCATGACTAACATGGGCCTATCCCAATTGGTTAATGGGCCCACACATTGTGCTGGTCATATCCTTGATGCGATCTTTAGTACGGTGCAGGAATATCCATGGGCGGAGGTCATAAAAACCTCCGCATTGTCATGGACGGATCATTTTCTGATCAAGGCAGAACTTAAGGCTATTGTTCGCCCCCTTGGGGGTGGTGGACCTATTAGAACAGTCCGCCCTCGAAGGATAATGGAACCAATTGGTTTCCAGAAAGCCTTAGAGGGTTTAATGTTGGGTAATGCCGGTGATTTTGTCGAAGCTTTGGTTAATACTCGGAACACCGATCTTACCAAGGCTATCGACACAATCGCTCCCGAGCGTCCTTTCCACCCCGCTTCAAATCGTAAGCCGTGGTATACAGAAGAGCTTAGGAGGATGAAGCGGGTTGGACAACGACTG
>CM034703.1:333866843-333885332 GCA_020142125.1 Phrynosoma platyrhinos
TGCACCAGCAGACTGTCTCATGGATCAGTCCTGTAGGGAATCCCAACATCAAAGCACACCCAAAAGTTGGCCATCTAGCCTCTGTTTCAAGACCTCCAAAGAAGGAGAGTCCACCACAATTTCCAAGAGAAAGTGTTCCACTGTCAAACAGCTCTCACTGTCAGGAAGTGCCTCCTAATGTTGAGGTGGAATCTCTTTCCCTGTAGCTTGCATCCATTGTTCCAGGTCCTGTTCTCTGGAGCAGAAGAAAATAAGCTTCTTCCCTTCTCAATATGACATCCTTTAAATATTTAAACAGTTTTATTTATTCCTTTATCTCTAGGGGTGTCTTTTTCTTTAGTTCCCCCCTTCCCAAATATTTGGGACCCTTCTGGGAGATTGGCAGTAGGAGTCAAAGTTACGTTTCCAAAATGAAACCTGTCCTCCATTCTCTGGAGAAGAGCAGATCATGTAGACCAGGGGTCGGCAACCTTTGTTGCTGGGGGGGGATGGCGCGGGGGCCGGGTGGGCGCGTGCGCGCTTCCCCCGTGTGTGCTTCCCTCCACACGCATGCCCATGACGCCCACCATCGTGCGCATGCATGCGCGCGTGGGGAGCGCCATTTTGGAATGCTCCCTCGCACATGCGCCGTGCGAATTCTAATTGAAAGAAAAAAATTGGCAGATTGAGTTGGAGGAATGCATCTGAGGAAGTAGACTGAAGTCTACGAAAGCTCATGCTGCCAATTTCTTTCTTTCAAGTTAGTCTCAAAGGTGCTACAAGATCTCTCTACGTACTGATTCTACAGACCAACATGGCTATATTTTGAAATCTAGTTATTACGTAAGACTATATTGGACATCTAGTTATCAGTACATAGGGATAACTAGATGTCCATTCATCTTCTGCTCTCAGTCTTAGCCTTACTGTCCAGTGACCAGCTTCTATATTTCTGGCTGTTTTCACTAACTTCTCTGTGATGTCCCATCTTTATCTAAACTCAATATCCAGACTTCATGGGTGAACTAGAAAGAGTTCATTAAGATAGATTGGTACAGGAAGACATTCTTTGTTCAGTCTGAAGATCTCCCAGCAGTTGTGTTATTATCCCCCCTCCCAATCACACATTCCATTCCCAGACCAGCCAGTCTTGGGTACCCATTTCCACCTCCTCCCCAACATTGCCAGCTCCTGAGACCTACCAACACCTGCATGGCACTATCTATACACTAACATTCCATACATGATCATAACACCATGGCAAAGGGACTAAAAAAAGGGGGGAGGGGGGGACCCACCCTCCTACCAACCAAAAAGGCTTTTAGGGAGCTCTCATTCCCCAAACACCAACTCAAACACTGCAAATGCTACAAAGACCAAGATCCTTTTTACTTTCATAGATCCTCTTCCTCCGGCTACTTATCTCACTTCTTGTCCCACTAGAACTTATCCTGGTCCTACAAACCTTTGCAGCTTATACTTCTTCCTGTCCCGGTTTACCTGTTCCTTTCCACTGTCTAATAGCCTGCTCCATCAGCTTCTCCTTCGATGTCAGCCCTATTGTCCTCCCTGTACATTCTCTCTATCTTCCAACTCTTCCACTCCGATCCTAACCCCCTCATGGGCTCAAGGACAAGTTTATTTCCTGTATGGACTCCCTCATACTCAAAGGTTGTGAATTCTGAGGAGAATATGTCAAATGTAACAATTGAATGATTTCTCACCTCTAGGGGTTCTCTGATGCTTCAAAAGATGCAAAGCAGACACCAGGACTCTCCTTTAACTCCAGATGGTCTCAAAACTCTAGGTGACATCTACCACAAAAGTCATTGATAATTAACTTTTATCTAGTCCAAATTTCATCCTTTATACTCACAGTGCGTTCAAACTGTGTTCGAGTCACAAAAAATATGCCTAGAAAAAAACAACTGTTCAAGATCACATTCACACTGCCATTAGGGTAAATTCCCAGCATTTGCTATAATTCCATTGCAAGTTTCATTGTTTAAACAGGGGAAAAATAAATAAATAACTCATACACTTTTGGTTTTCCGCCAATTCCTTATATTCCATTTTGAAATGTGAAAAACCATTACGTGAAGATCTTAGATGTATATTTGCAAGAATCTTGGCTCTCAAGATTTAAGATATATATTAATATATATATGATATCAAGTAATAGACTTCTTGTTGTTAGCTGCCCTCGAGTCTATTTCAACTCATGGCGACCCTGTGGATGAGACATCTCCAAGAATCCCTATCCTCCACTGCCTTCCCAGATCTTGCAAGCTCTTGCCCATAACCCCCCTGATTGAGTCTATCCATCTGGTTTGTAGTCTTCCTCTCTTTCTTCTACTCTCCACCTTTCTTAGCATCATTGTTTTTCTAGTGATCTGTCCTTCTCATTATGGGGACAAAATACAATAGTCTCAACTTGTTCCTTTTTGCTTCCAAGGAGAGCCCTGGTCTGATCTGTTCAAGAACCCATTTGTTTGTCTTCTTGGCTGTCCATGGTATCCTAAGTACTCTTCTCCAGCACTACATCTGAAATGAGTTGATTTTCTTTCTGTCTGCTTCCTTCACTATCCAGTTCTCGCATCCATATATGGTAACTGGGAATACAATGGCCTGAACGATTCTGACTTTAGTGCTCAGTTGTATGTCTTTGCTCTTCAGTATCTTTTCCAGATCTTTCATAGCTGCCCTTCCCATTTCCAGTCTTCTCATTCTTGATTGCAGTTTCCATTCTGGTCAGTGTTTGATTCTAGATATGGAAATTCTTTAACTATTTAAATTTCCCCATTGTCTAGATTGAATTTGTGTATTTCTTCTGTGGTCATTATTTTTATGTTCAGCATCAGACCTGCCTTTGCACTTTCACCTTTACCTTTCTTATTAACTGTTCCAATTCCTGAACGTCTTCTGCTAATATGATGGTGTTGTTCACATATCTTAGGTTGTTAATGTTGCTTCCTTCTATTATGATAATTGACTCAATATAAAAAACCCTTTTGTGGGTCCCTGCCATGGCCCTAAACTGAAGAAGCCCAACCACCATGGATCCAAGGCAAGCACATCACATAGGCACTTGAAAAGTGACATCTGCATCTACAACAATTAGCAGATCAAAAGGGCTAGGTTTAGGAGCTGCAAAGCAGGACATTTACACCCTCTGAATTCTGGAGACACAGAGATTTACAAGCGGCTAAGAATGAGATAACATCAACATCCCATCTCCCCTTTTTGGAAATTGTCTACTGCAAAAACAACCTATTCGGATATACAATAATCAATCTTCACTCCAAGCTATTTTCAGCCTATATTAAGACCTCCAAAATCTGTGTTCTGTGAGCTGGTTTTGGAAGGGAAGGGGGGATGACTGTCCACACAAGGATAGAGTTTCTCCATCTTCTACTTCCAGTTATGTAGTCTATCTGATTTTTGTGTTTACTATCTGGTGATGTCCAGGTGTATAGTCTCCTATCTGGTTGTATGAAGCAGGTATTTGCAATTAATAGATTATTGGCTTCACGGAATTCTATCAGATGCTCTCCCACTTTATTTCTTGTTCCTAATTCAAATCTTCCTACTATTTTTGATTCTTCTTTGTTGTTAATTTTAGCATTCAAGTTTCCAATGATTAGTTTGAAATCTTGTGATGGCATGTTGTCAATCTCTTCTTGGACTGCATCTGTGCATCTGCATCTGTGGTTGGTGCATATACCTGGATTTTTCTGATGTTTATAGATTTACTCTGAAGCCTTATGGACAATATATGGTCTGGATATGGTAATGGACTTAAAATGAAACAAAACATGAGACAAACAATATTAAGTTGTGCATTTTATTTTAAAATGTTATGCAAAAAAAGTGTAACTGCAGCACATCTATTCTCTAGCTGTAAACTGTTGATGAATGATAGTGACTCAACTAAAAAAAGTTAAGAAAAAAAGACTAATGTTTCCCTTGTAAAATATTGTTCTCATGTCCAACATAGTCCACTACTTTTGGGTTCAAACTCATTCAAAAATAGTCAGTTCTAGCTTGCTGCATTGTTTTGGCTTTTGCCCAGTGCCCTGCACTAGACTTCTGTTGGTCTTCCTGCAGGACAGAGGCAGGCAAAAATAAGATCAGCTACTCACCTTCCTCCCTCTCTCCCCACAGTCATGGGGGCTTAGGGGGAAAAAAAGAGGGAGGGAGGGAGAGAGTCTCACCAGGGGGAGGAAAAAGAAGCCCAGATGACCCTCACACTCAACTGTGGCTGCTGACTAACCTCAATCCCTTTCCAACCTGTCACTGCCTCTCCTTTTATCCCTCAACCCTCTACACCAGACTAGCTATTTGCACAAGCTTGAAGGATGAAGCACAGGGTATATATGATATATACCTGTGCAGGCTTCCCACTTGGGACAAAGCAGTAACAATGGTGTTTCCAACATAAAAACAACAGAAGATCAACTAGGGAGTCCATAAATGCCCCCTGTCTGCCTGCCCCAGCAGAGGATGAAAGCTAAAATGCCAGATATTTAACATTACAAGCTTTGAATCAGAAATAGAATGAAATAAGATTTTAATAGGCTTTTTCTAGAAATAATCAAGATGTATGGAGGCTGTCTCTCCAAACAAAATTTTCCTACACTGTGGATATTTCTCTTGGTTCTCTTTAATGTCAACTTCTTCATGCCTGAAAAGGTGTGAAGTTTCAGGAAAACATTTCCCACTGACCTGTGGTCTGTACAGTTTCCCTCCTGTATGGACTACTCATACTCAAAAGGTGTGAATTTTGAGGAAAATATGTCAGATATAAAAATTGAATGAATTCTCTACTCTGTGGATTCTCTGATACTTCAAAACAGAAGATCCAGGTGGACCACAAGTTGAACATGAGTCAACAGTGCGATGCAGCAGCTAAAAAGGCCAATGCAATTTTGGGCTGCATCAGTAGAAGTATAGAGTCTAGATCAAGAGAAGTCATAGTGCCACTCTATTCTGCTTTGGTCCGGCCTCACCTGGAATACTGTGTCCAGTTCTGGGCACCACAATTCAAAAGGGATGTGGAGAAACTGGAGCGTGTCCAAAGGAGGGCAACTAAAATGGTGAAGGGTCTGGAAACCAAGCCCTATGAGGAACGACTTAGGGAGCTGGGGATGTTTAGCCTGGAGAAGAGAAGGCTGAGAGGTGATATGATAGCCGTGTTTAAATATTTGAAGGGATGTCATATCGAGGAGGGAACAAGCTTGTTTTCTGCTGCTCCAGAGACTAGGACCCGAAACAATGGATGCAAGCTGCAAGAAAAGAGATTCCACCTCAACATTAGGAGGAACTTCCTGACAGTAAGGGCGGTTCGACAGTGGAACACACTCCCTCGGAGAGTAGTGGAGTCTCCTTCCTTGGAGGTCTTTAAGCAGAGGCTGGATGGCCATCTGTCAGGGATGCTTTGATTGGGAATTCCTGCATGGCAGGGGGTTGGACTGGATGGCCCTTGTGGTCTCTTCCAACTCTATGATTCTATGATTCTATGAAAAGATGCAAAGTTTGAGTAAAGCATCTCCCACAATACTGGTATTTTTATGGTTTCTTTCCTCTGTGGACTCCCTGATGCTTCACAAGGGCTGACTTCTCAGCAAAACCTTTCCCACACTGCTGGCATGTGTAAGGTTTCTCTCCTGTGTGGACTCTCTGGTGCCTCACAAGATGTGACTTGTGAGGAAAGCATTTACTACACTGCTGGCATGCGTATGGTTTTTCTCCTGTGTGGACACTCTGATGCTTCATAAGGGCTGACTGCTGAGCAAAACTATTCCCACACTTCTGGCATGTGTATGGTTTCTCTCCTGTATGTACTCTCTGATGCTTCACAAGAGTTGACTTCTGAGCAAAGCATTTTCCACACTCTTGGCATTCAAACAATTTCTCTCCTGTGTGGACTCTCTGATGCTTCACAAGAGTTGACTTCTGAGCAAAGCATTTCCCACAATGCTGGCATGTGTATGGTTTTTCTCCTGTGTGGACTCTCTGGTGCCTCACAAAGTCTGACTTTTGAGCAAAGCATTTCCCACACTGTAGGCATGTGTATGGTTTCTCTCCTGTGTGGACACTCTTATGCTTCACAAGGCCTGACATATTAGCAAAGCATGTTCCACACTGGTTGCATTTGTACGGTTTCTCTCCTGTGTGGACTCTCTGATGACTCACAAGAGCTGACTTGTGAGCAAAACCATTCCCACACTGCTGGCATGTGTATGGTTTCTCTCCTGTGTGGACTCTCTGATGGGACACAAGGTGTGACTTATGAGAAAAAACATTCCCACATTGCTGGCATGTGTATGGTTTAATTCCTGTGTGGACTCTCTGATGGGACACAAGGGCTGACTGCTGAGCAAAACTATTCCCACACTGCTGGCATGTGTATGGTTTCTCTCCTGTGTGCACTCTCTGATGCTTCACAAGATCTGATTTGTGAGCAAAACTTTTCCCACACAGCTTGCATGTGTATGGTTTCTCTCCTGTGTGGACTATCTGGTGTCTCACAAGAGCTGACTTTTGAGCAAAACCATTCCCACACGACTGGCATATGTATGGTTTTTCTCCTGTGTGGACTCTCTGATGGAACACAAGGGCTGAGGTGTGAGCAAAGCATTTCCCACACTTCTGGCATGTGTATGGTTTTTCTCCTGTGTGGATTCTCTGATGCGTCACGAGATCTGACTTGCCAGCAAAGCTTTTCCCACACTCCTGGCATTTGTATGGTTTCTCTCCTGTGTGGACTCTCTGGTGCCTCACAAGGTGTGACTTGTGACCAAAACCATTCCCACACTGCTGGCATGTATATGGTTTCTCTCCTGTGTGGACTCTCTGATGGGCCACAAGGACCGACCTGTAAACAAAACATTTCCCACACTCCTGACATTTGTATGGTTTCTCTCCTAGGTGGACTCTCTGATGTCTTACAAGGTGTGACGTCTGAACAAAACACTTCCCGCACTGCTGGCATTTGTACAGTTTCTCTCCTGTGTGGTTTATCCAGTGGCTCACAAGGTCTCTATGCACTTTCAAATGTGCCATAAGTAGGGAATTGTATGCAAAGCATTTCCCACACTTCCAGCATTTGTGTTGTTTCTTTACTGTGTGGGCTTCTTGATGGTTCACACTGTACAATTTATAATCAAAACCTTTCACAGAAATTTCATACCTAAAGTGTTTCTTTACACCATGGGACCTTTTGCAAGGCACGAGTGCTGTATTTTGAAGAGAACATTTCATAGATACATTATGTTTATAGGGCTTCTCTCTGATGTAATCTTCCTCTTCTGAATGTTGAGCTTGCTTAGTAAGTTCCAGTTTTTGCCTAGAACAATTCCTATATTTAGCACATACGTATGTTTTCTTCCAGTTTTCTGCTGTGAAGAAGAAAAGCAGAAAATAATAACTGTGAAAAAGAATTTCAGAGTATGGGAAATGGATTAAAGGCAAACAGTCATAAAGACAAATGAATCATCAGAACAAAAAAAGAGATGCTATGTTCCCTCTTACACTGTTGGTCCAGACTATCTGATAACGTGTATTTCACCATAAGAGTCTGCTTGAGTCTTACAATCTTCAAGGAAGGGGTTTCTCCATCCCACCACCTTCTGGTAGATGTTGACCATAGAATCATGCTGGAGGACCTCTAGATGCCTAGAGAGGCCGCCTCTGTAGTTCTTCTAGCATGAGTCTATGGTCAATCTCTGACAGAAATATCAGGGATCATACTATATTAATCAAATACATACATACATACATATATATACATATATATACTTTCTCCTCAATGCTTCTTAAGGTTCCAAATGTATTTTCATTTTTTGAGAAGTTTAGGATTTTTACATGCTGACACCCCTATACTATGCTACTGATTTTAATTTTGTTTCACCCACTATATCAGTTTTATTTGACCTGCAACAAAAATATAACAGTATTCACCATGACAGGCCAAGGGAACTACTCAGTATGTCTGAAGAAAATGACTAGGGGGCAAGCACCTGGCTACCTGGACTGCTGCTTTCCTCCCTTGTTTAAGGCCATCGCAGGGGCATCTGCTCCCAGACACACATAGCAGGACTACTGAGAATGGAGGATTTTCAAGAAAAGTCTGAGGAAAGGGAGCTTCCTGTCTGAGCAAGGATTGAATTAGAGTCCAGTGGGACATAGTGCTCAGTAAAGATGGGGCATGTTGAACTGCACAGAGCATCTAAGGCAGGAATGGAAAACAGGTATTGTATGGGCAACCCATAGCTGTCTAGTTTTGGTGCCAGGTTTTCAAAATAGCAATAAATAAAATTGGACTAAATAAAATTGGAACAGAATATGTCTCATCCTTTAAACAAAAACAGAGGGAAATCATTCTTTATATCACTAAGAAATTAGTCTCAAGGTAATTATTTATATGGGTTCTATATAGGAACAGAAATAAATGTACAAGGAAGAGAAATAATAGTCGTGGCAATATATGTCTCACAAGAGAAGAAAGCAAAATTCTATAAAAAATTAATGAAAAATTACAAGAACACAATGGGAAAGATATAATCATATGCGGAAATTTTAACGCAGTAATAAATCCACAATTGGATAGATTATCAAGCAAAAAAATGAAAGAAAAACAGGGGAAACTTCCGAAATCCTTTTTTGATTTAATGGATTCATTTAATTTGATAGATATATGGAGACATAAAAAAGGAAAAATAAGAGAATTCATTTTTTTTTCAGAGAGACACAGATCTTTTGCAAGAATTGATTATTTTTTGATTTCTAAGACATTGTGTTCTAACATAAAAAAAACCCAGAAATATTAGCAAGAACCCATTCGGACCATAATCCAATAACTATAAATTTGAAAATTATGCATAATGAATATAGATGGAGATTACAAGATTAGTTATTGTGTGATAAAAAGATTATCTCAGAGGCAAAACAAGTACTAAAGAATTACTTTGAAGAAAACTTGGGGAGAGGAGTAGGAATAGAAATAGTCTGGGATGCAGCCAAGGCTGTAATTCGGGGATTTTCATACAGAAACATAAAGAAATACAAAAGAAAAGGAGATATAAGATGAATTTAATATCAGATAAAATAATGGAAAAGGAAAAAGAATTAATAAAAATACTAATAAAGATAAAATAATACAAGAGATTAAAATATTACAGAAGCAATACTCAATAGAGAAGACAGAGGAAATAACAAAAATGATGAAAAAAGTGAAATCAAGACAATTTCAGTGTGTGAACAAAATGGGAAAATGGCTAGCTTGGAAGTTAAGGAAAGAGAGAGATAAAAATATAATTACAAAAATTAAAAAGGGTGCTAAAACATTTAAAGAACAAAAAAGATCAAAGAAATATTATTTGATTGCTTTAGTAAAGTGTATAAAGCAAAAGAGATAAAAGAAAACATAAAAATTATTTGAATCAAAGTAATATTCCAACAATAAAAAATGAAAGAATATAAAAACTAGAAGAACCAATATCAAAGGAAGAATTATATGAGGCAAGAAAACATTTGAAAAATGACAAAAGTCCAGGACCATATGGAATAACTGGAAAATTTTATAAAATATTTAAAGAAGAAATTGGCTGTCCTTTATTACTAACTATGAATAATATTAGAGAAAAAAGGATTCTTCCATCATAAGAGGAAGCAAATGTGACTATAACACTAAAAGAAGGAAGAGATAAATAAGACCTGAATGGGTGCAGGCCAATTTCTTTATTGAATGAAGATTATAAATTGTTTGCATATATATTAGCATGTAGATTAAAACCAATACTTACAGAAATAATAACAGAAGAGCAAAGTGGCTTTGTACCAAATAGACAGTTGGAAGACAATATAAGACAAATAATAAATGTAACAGAATTTTTTGAAGTACATAATAAAAGGAAATTAGCAAAAATACTATTGGACTTGGAAAAAGCTTTTGATAATTTGGACTGGAAATTAGTGGAAAATATATTATGGCGAAAAGGAGTGAGACAAAATTTCTTAAAATAGATTAATGCAATATATAAAAAACAAATGGCAAAAATAATAATTAATGGAAGCAGCACAAAACCAATATTGATAAAGAATGGGATAAGACAAGGATGCCCCTTGTCAATGATATTATTTGTAATTACAGTAGATAGCTTATTAAGAAAACTTAGAGACACAACAGATATAAAAGGAATATAAATTAAAGGGGCTCAATACAAAATGAGAGCGTTTCCTGATGACGTTGTAATTACAGTGGAAGATCCAATAAATAGCATCCCAAACTTAATAAAATATTTAAAAGAATTTGAACTGATATCAGAATTAAAAATAAATGAAGGGAAAACAAATGTAATTACAAAGAACATGACCAAAAAAGAGGAAATTGATATAAAAGACATGACAGGTTTCAGCATAACGAAAAAAGCTAGATATTTAGGGACATTACAAATAAAAATTCAGATCTCTTTTGATATAATTATGGGGAAAAAGTGGGAAGAAATAAAAAAGATATGAATAGGTAGAGAGATTTAAAGTTAATATTACAAGGTAGGATCTCAGTGGTAAAGATGATTCCCAAAAATTCTCTTTTATTTCAAGCAATCCCAATAATTAAAAATGAAAAAGTGTTAAAAGACTGGCAAAAACAATTGTCAGAGTACATCTGGGCCGGGAAGAAACCAAGGATAAAGCAAAGATATATGCAGGATGCAGCTGAAAGGGGTGGATTCGCGGTACCAAATATAAATCTTTATTTTGATGCCAGTACTTTGACATGGTTAAAAGAGTGGATTAAATTAGACAATAAGAAATTATTAAAGTTAGAAGGATCTGAATTAAGATTCGGATTCCATGCATATTTATGTTATGAGAAAGTACAAGCAAATAAGGATTTTAAAAATCATTTTGTTACAGCAGCTCTGTATAGAGTTTGGAGAAAATATAAAAGATGGATTTTCCCTCAAATACCAATGTAGTTATCTCCACATAGGCTTTGTATAATACAGATCCTCAAAAAATGGAAAGAAAAAAAAAAAGAGAGAGAGAGAAATGTTTAAAATATGAGGAAATATTGAGTAAAGACAAAAAAGGTTTGGAAATGAAATCTTTAGAGAAAATAAGATGAGAGGGATACAAGTATGAATGGTTTTTATACAATCAAATGAAATTCAGATTTGAAATGGATAAAAAAAAACTATTAGAATTGCGGAGGAAAAGACTGAATTGGAAGAAATCATATAGATGAAAAAACCAGCATTACTTTCAAGATTATATAAAAAATTATTAGAATATTATTTAGAAGATACAATAAAAGATAATATGATTAAATGGACAAAAGATTGTGGTAAAGCATTAGATCTGGACCAATGGGAGAGATCCTGGAATAAAAGATTAAAGTATACCTTAAGCCAGGACATAAGAGAAAGTTATTACAAAATTATATATAAGTGGCATTTATCTCCTGATAAACTATGTAAGATTTATAACACTGGCCAAAATGTATGTTGGAAATGTAAGAAGGAAAAGGGAACATTTTTTCATTTCTGGTGGGGATGTGCTGAAGCTGGGAAATTCTGGAAGGCTATACATGGTGGAATAAAAGAAATATTGGGAATAGAATTAACATTTAGCCCTGAAACATTACTTTTGAATATGGTGGGAAAAGAAGAGGAAAAGAAATATGGGAAAATGATTTTTTTTATATGTTGACAGTGGCTAGATTGGTTTATACCAGATATTGGAAAGTAAAGAAGGAAGTATAAATTGAAGAATGGATATTGAAATTAATGGATATGATGGAAATAGATATAATATCAAATAGACTAAAAGAAAAGAGTAAAGATATAGAACAGGGGTCGGCAACCTTCCCTTACCTGGGGCCGGTCCCTTCTGGCGAGCCCTTCCGGTGGGCGGGGGGGGGGGGGGGGGGGGGGGGAAATGGCAGCGCGTGTGCTGCCACCGCCACCTCTGCACTCGTCGTGGATGCCATTTTGTTTGCCAAAATGGTGGCTGCGACTCATTTGTGCATGCGCAGGAGTACTGCACATGTGCAAACGAGTCGCAGCCATGTGGTGGCCAAAACACGCGGGGGCGGGGGTGGGGGTGGGGGCCGATAAGCGGGGGTCCACGGGCCGGATGCAGCCCATGGGCCGCAAGGTTGCCAACCCCTGATATAGAAGATGTTGAAAAGAATATAGATCTTGAAAACGGAAGTTGGGAGGACCTATATAAATATATAAAGGAAAAATGGCCGAATATTCAAATTATAAGTTAAACCAAAGGAAATAAAGAGTACTGACTTAAAGAAGAAAAGCTGACTTACAGGAAAAATGAGTAAAATAAATTGGAAAACGAGGTTAAAGAGGTGGAGTCAAAAATATAGAATATTATCATAAAGAAGATAAGCGATTAATTATGATGTGGAAATGAATCAGTGGAGGATGGACAAAGGAAGTAGTTTGGATATTATGTTTATGTATGTAAGTATGTAAGTACGTTGAATGGAAGGTGGAAGAACTGTCAAATTGAAGATGGAAGAAGTGCTAAATGGAAGATGGAAGAATTGTCATGTTAAGACACAAAAGGAATGTAAGAACTGATTGATTGTATTGTAATCATTTGTTTTAATCAATAAATTTTTTATTTATAAAACAAAAAAATAGCAATCAATAACGATCCCATGAATGAGACCTCCAAAAGCTCTAGCCATCAACTGCTCTGCAGGGTCTTGCAAACTCAGGGCCATGGCTTCCTGGATTGAATCAATCCACCTGTAGTGTGGTCTCCCTCTTTTCCTACTGATGTTGTGCAGCTTGGGACTTTTCTTTCATCTCTGTGCAGGTCAGTAGCTGAACGTCTTTTAAGCGTGAGTCCAGTTGCATCATTAAACAAGGTAATACTCGTACCTGTCCTCTGCTCTTCAGTCTCTGAGAGATCCTCTATCAAATGTCACCCTGCCACACACACTATTGCTGTTGCCCGCTTGGCACATTTTGTTCTGGCTCTTCAGCAAAAGTCTTTCTAGTCTTGGGACACCCCACTACCAGCTGTAGCCTCTTGCCTCACAGAAGCATGCAATCCCACTACAACATTTTAGAATGAAAATGATAATCAACAAGGGAACAAGGGAACCTTACCAAGACAACTCATAATCCCACAGGTTTCCAACATGAACTGCATATACAGGGCTCATCCATTTCCCATTTGGGCTGAATCAGGACCCACTTCAAAGTATTGTAACTGTTATTGCCATTATTATAAATGGATTTTAAGACAGAAGACAATCATCCAGGGAATGACAGGGACTTACCAAGAGAGGCCATGATCCCATGGATCTCCGCCATGATCTGCCTGTGTAGGGCTCTCTGGTCAGGATCTAGCAGGGCCCATTCTTCTTGGGAGAAAGACACAGCCACCTCCTCAAAAGTCACCAGGCCCTAAAGACAGAAGAAAAAGATTCTTGCTCATACTGGCCTCAAGATGGCTGACAGCTGTGGCAATTAGTATAAAGCAGACTCACAGGCTGATATGGCTCCAAAGGCAGCTGAGGTGAGACTGATTCTTCTGTGAAAATCAGCATGAGGATCGTGAACAAGGTCTGATAACACAGGAGCCTCAGCCCAAGACATACTTACAGCTTCAGTAAAAGGAGACTGGATTTGAAGAAACATTATAGCACAACTGAGGAACAAAATGCCAAAAGTCTGCTGATTTAAACTAGGGGTAGGCAACTGCAGATTGGGTGGGCAGGTTAATGTGGCCATTTCAGCATGCCAGGATGGATGATACTGCGTCACTTGCAACTGTTGGACAATTTTCAGCTGGTTTTTTTTTCAGTTTTGGGGGAAGAGTTTGAGTGTTGGATTAGGATTCTGGAGATCAGGGTTTAAATCACCACTAAGCTATGGAAACTCAATGCATGATCTAGGGCAGGTTACACTCCCTCAGCCTCAGAGGAAGGCAAAGGGAAACCTAGAACAGGAAATCTCTGTGATAGGTTCACCCTAGAGTTAGTCATATGTTGGAAACAACCTGAAGGCACACAACAACAACTCAGTGAAGGGGAAGAGAAGGAGCCAAATCTTGCCCTTTCCAGTAGAGTCTGGGAAAAGCCAACGGCTGCAGCCTCTCAATGTGTACTTTGCCCTCTTGACCACAGTCTGCTATTGTCTGGCCACACATGTGACAGTTTTCATCTGTGAAATGTTGGAGGATATGTTATAGGTGCTAGGGAGGGAGCAGAGAATCAACTGCTGAGGTCTTGGCTTGTTTCCAGCCAATTTGAAAACAAACAATTAGGATATAAATTGTCCATTTAGAGCGTATGTATGTATAAAACAAAATTTAAAAGATTAATAATAAATAAATAATAAAACTACATAGTCCAAAACTATAAATAGAAATGTGGGAGAAGGCGCATGAGACATAAATCATTCATGGCTTAAGGTTCTAGTAGGTCTACCTACAAAGAGACACATGATACAGTCTTCATACCTGGTCAATAAAGTTCTTAAGTTCTCCAACTTTGAGCAAAATATTACCTGAAAACTGGCATTAAAAACAATTTCCCCACCCCTGCCTCAAACATTCCTTAGTGCATCACACCTAGCCTCAGCAGGAGAATCTCCATGTCCACGCTCTTTTTTTGAAAACCTCTGTTTGAATTCCGGTTCTCATACTAAAGGGATGGTGGCAGCTATCTACAAACATCTCCTGGAACACACACATGGGAAAGGCCAATATAGTTGTCCCTCCCGATTTGCAGGGGATCCGTTCTGGGGGCCCCCACAAATCGTGAAAATGGCAAATATCCAAGCCCCATTGCTTCCAATGGTGGTGTGTGCCTACATGCATGCCATTTTGTACCTCCCAGTCTGCTGTCTGCAAAGGACTGAGACCACGGACTCCAAGTCTGCGAATAGGGAAGGACAAGTGTATATGCACTCATTTTGGTAAGAAGAATTGAAAACCACAATTTCAGACACTGTATAGGCTCATGCTTGTTCTTCACTCCCATAAAAATCCCATTCAGCATCTGTAAGAGAGAATACTTTGAAAACGATCCATAGGTGGTATTTCACACCTGTAACACTGTCTAAAATGATTAAAATGTTCTCTCTGGGCTGCTGGAGGCGTTGTAAATCTAGAGGCTCTTATATGCACATGTAGATTGAACTTCCTAAAGCGAGAAAATTCTGGGATGCAGTTCTCTATCAAATTTCATGTATCACTGGTCAAACTGTAAATTTCTGTCCAATTTTGCTTTTGCTTTCTATATTTGTTAAAAGTAATTCTAACTTGAAACATAGGAAACTGATAATTTTTCTTATTACTGCTGCCAGACTAGAAGTAGCCAAATGTTGGAAGTCAGGTGACCTCTCCATTGGGAACTGATGGTGTAGAATTTGGGATATGTGGTTGATAGAGAAACTGTCTGCTACGATGAGGTTTTGAATTGGCCACAAAAGGACTAACACATTTCAAGAAGACTGGATGATTTTATTGATTATGTTAAACATCACTCCCACTGATCCAACCTCCAACCTCCAACTTCACAGACAGTTCTTTGGACAGACACTCTACACCCTGACAAGCCAGACTCTCTGACTCTTGCTGAAGAGTCATTTTTTGATTCTGCTCCAGAATAACTACTTGTCAGATACATACCTTGGCCCTTGTAGTTAATTGTTGTTGTTGTCATTGTTCTACAGACGTTATGTGTTTTATTGTAAAAACTTAATAAAAATTTAACTAGGAAAAAAGAAGACTAAAGACACAGGGATTCAAACCTAAAGAAGAAGTTTGCAAATGTTTACAATTTTTAAAAATCCAAAGCAAACTAAAACAAAATTCTCCACTAGCACTGAGAGGAATGTGATCTGGGAAAAGAGGAACCCAGACTGCTCCAGTCCTCTTGTTCCAGGATTCCTTCTTCTTACCTGATCTGGTTCTAGTCCACTACAAAGAGGAAGAGGTGACTGAGTCCTTGTTGGTGGCATCATTCCTGCCTCTGTAGAAGAGAGCAAGGTGGAGGGAAGCCGGTCACATCTGCTGCTGTTAGAAGTAGCAATCTTAAAGACTCACTAGGAAGTACATGCACACCTCAGTTAACAAAGCCTCTGACAAATTAGCTCCTTTTTACAAAGTCATATTATACCCACCCTGCCCCCATTTCCTCTTTGTACAGCTGAAACTATTTTAGCAGCATATGCATTGGAAGGATAGTGAAAGAGGGCTACGAAAAACAGAGTTTTCAGCATCTGGTTGCAGCAATGTATCTGAAGTAAACAATGCACTAACACTTGAGCTGAAAAACAGTGGGACTCTGCTCTAGCTGATCCTACTGCAGCCGTGTGTGCCTGCCTACAACACACAAAGGAAACAGCAGCTGCCTCCATAGATCCTAACTGGGCATAAAGGAACAGCTAAAGAGGAAGAAAATGGAAGGGCAGAGAAGCCAGCCTCGACAGCTATCCCTAACACTTAAAAAAACAAACAAAAAAATCATAGATGTATGAATTTGGTCACCAAAACACTGAATGGCAATATTTTACACCAGGGGTAGGCAACCTTTCCCCTTTAAGGGCTGAGGGACTTCAGCTCCCAGAAGCCTCAACCATGTTAGCCAGTAGCTCCTGGGATTCTGGGAGCTGAAGTCCCTCGGCCCTTAAAGGGGAAAGGTTGCCTACCCCTATTTTACACCATATGTACAGCAGGATGAGCAGTGGTACTGCAGCACATCAGGCAACAATGTTGCACTGTTTCCACAGAGGATCCTGGGAGGCAGTAACAGAACCAGTAAAATGTACAGCTGAGCAGGAATTCAAACCCCGCTCTCCAGAGTCACAGTCCAGTGTTCAAACCACTACACCATGCTGCCTCCTATAGTTCCCATAGGGATCTATGGGACACAACAACAACAAACTGATGCAGGGATTAGGATATTAGAGTGGCGCTGGGGAAATCAAGTTCCAGTTCCCACTGGAACTTACTGGAGGACCTCCACCACCTACTCTCTCTCTCACACACACTTCGCAGGGTGGTTGTTATGAGGAACATCATGGTATTAGAAAAATTAACTGAAAGAGGAAGGGCTGCTAGAGACAGCCAAGGTCACTCTATGCAGCACAGTAAACATTTATTACTTATGCAACTGAAACTGCATAACCTCAATTGTATTTCCTATTACCATAGATATGAGAGCTGGATAGTTAAGAAAGCAGATACAAAGAAAATCAACTCATCTGACATGTAGTGCTAGAGAAGAGTGCTGAGAATCTCATGGATGGCCAAAAAGACAAGCAAATGGGTCCTAGAACAGATCAAGCCTGAAACCTCTCTTGAAGCCAAGATGACTAAACTGAGGCACTCATACTTTGGTCACATCAAGAGAAGATGGGACTCATTGGAGAAAATAACGATGCTAGGAAAGGTGGAGGGAAGAAGGAAAGAAGGAAAGAAGGAAAGCCACAAGCTAGGTGGATGGACTCTATTAAGAAGGCCATGGGTATTAAGGGGTTGCAGGAATTAAGCAGACCAGTGGAGGCTAGGGAGTCTTTGAGATGTCTCATCCTTGGGGTCACCATGGGTCTAGATTGACTCGAGGGCAGTTAACAACAACAACAAAGTATTCACATGTTTTGGTAAGATATGCTATAATAGTTGTTGTCATATCAGCTGAATTTTTTTTAGCTAAATAGTCCAGTAACACTATTGTAGTGGCTCAAGTGGTTAAGATGCTGACTGTGTTGGAATATGGATGGGATATACAGTTGAAGTAGAAATGTAGTGTGTGTGAAAATTTCTTATGGGAATAGTGTCTAATGAAAACAACGAGGACTCAGCTAGCAGGTGGTTTGAAGCCAAAACATGTACCCGCAGTACAGATAAATAAAAACACTTTGAGCCTGAGAACATAATGTTAACAGATAAACATATGAGCTCATCCAGTTTTCATGAGAACTAGGTCACATGGGGGATGACACACAGCTAGAGGTTGGGTTACAGCAGATCATCCAATCATCATAAGGTTAACACCCAGAAGGTGGAGTATAGGAAGGGTCAGAAGTTCCTTTGTTCACCTTTTGTTTATATACTTGCAATGTGCTCTTTTGAACTGTAACTGTAACTATTCTATTGCTAATGCTGTAATTCTGTAACACCTACAAGATGTGATCCTATAGTCTTTTACCATCAGCAGGATGGATTGTATATTTTTCTTTTCCTGTTTTCTTTATGGAACAATAAAGCTTTAATTTGGATCTACAAAATGTGTCTTCATGGAAACAGCATTTCTAGGATGGCTGGTGAAGGAAGCTGGTTCCTGAACTCTGCTGCATTTCAATCATATCACATCCAAATTCCACAAGATCGGCAGGTTGGCATTTAGAGGCCCGGGTGCTGCATGATGGGGTGAGCTCCTGTCACTAGTCCCAGCTTCTGTTCAAAAGCATGCAAATGCAAGTAAATAAATAGGTACCACTTCGGTAGGAAGGTAAACAGCAT
>CM034703.1:333915295-333931718 GCA_020142125.1 Phrynosoma platyrhinos
TTGCCTGCAAAACCTTGAGGGAAGAGGTTTCTATTTCCTTCACTGCATATAGTTCATTTTATTTGGACTGGGGTGGATATCCTGTGGCCCTCCCGATGTTGATGGACTACATCTCCCATCTTTGACAGCATAACAATTCAGGAAGGGGTGCTGGGAGTTGTATTCTACAAACTCTAGGGAGACCACAGGATTCCCACCTCTGCCTTAGGACTAAATCTTGTGGTTAATATAAATAGCTAGAGAGGACTTTGTTTTCCTGATAAATAAAGAAGGAACCAAACAGAAAATTGGTTGAATTAGAGACCTCTGAAAGCTCCTGTTATGAAATGGCTCAACCAGGTCTTGCAAACTAAACATTTTGACTTCCTTGAGTACACTTTTCTCTTTTCTTAGAATCATAGGGTTAGAAGAGACCACAAGGACCATCCAGTCCAACCCCCCCTGCCATGCAGGAACTCTCAATCAAAGCATCCCAGACAGATGGCCATCCAGCCTCTGCTTAAAGACCTCCAAAGAAGGAGACTCCATCGCTCTCCGATGGAGAGTATTCCACTGTCAAATAGCTCTCACTGTCAGGAAGTTCCTCCTAATGTTGAGGTGGAATCTCTTTTCCTGGAGCTTGCATCCATTGCTCTAGGTTCTATTCTCTGGAGCAGCAGAAAACAAACTTGCTCCCTCCTCACTATGACATCCCTTCAAATATTTAAACAGGGCTATCATATCACCTCGTAACTCTCTTCTCCAGGCTAAACATACCCAGTTCCCTTACTGCCTTCCTCTTTACTGACTATCATCTTTTCCAGTGACTCATGTCATCTCACCATGTGCCCAAATTATGATATTCTCAATGTAATTATTTGGTCTTTTAGAGAAAGGCTTGGCTTGCTCTCAGAGCCATTTATTGTCTTTTCAGCACTCCGTAGAAGATTGTATGAGTCTGTGCTGATGTAAAACACCTCCATTTCTACCTTTTGCAGGTGCGCATACATCCAAAATAATCTCCAAACATAGGGAGAGAGGAGAACATACAATGAATTCCTCCTCCATGGAAGGAACCACAGGAGAGAAGACCTTGGAACAGGTACCATTTACCCCTCCTTCTTTGTGATGGAGCCATTGGGAGTTTGTCAGTCTGGGATGCAGTGGGTGGTCAGAAGACATCCTCTATCCTTCAGTAGCTCAGTTGATCAGTACCTCCTGCCATCTTGTCCTTGCTTCCCCTCCTAGGCAATTAGGATCAGAGATGGTCGTGGTGGCAAAGGTGGCCCCTTAGAGTGTCCCTCAGGAGGACTTATTCTATTCCTGCGTTAGCATTAAACCCATAGCTTTTAGACAGGGATGGGCTGCCATTTTGGTGGAGGGAGGCATGTGACTCAGGCCGCTGGTTTGGAGCCATTATGAAATGAAGCAATTCCTAAGGATTTAGTGTGTGGTTTTCATATTTTTATTGTCAAGGATGGGAAGAGACTTTTTTTGGTGGTTTCTGTCCTATTTGGTAAAAGAACTTGACCATGTTGGCTGGAAATCCAAAGTATTTGGTAATTGGATGAGGCTGCCCTAGACGGATGCCAGTTAGCAATGCAGGTTGGGAAAATCTACACAGAAAAGTTTCCACGTGCTAAAGAAAATCTCTCTTCACACAAGAAATCTAGATCGTCAAGGACTCAGATTATAGTTTTGTCTTTTCCCTCACGCCCTATTCTTGAAGATCCATGGAGTTAAGGAAAATATATGGGAGAATATTCAAACATGACCCAGTCTATTGGTATTCTGAAGTGATCAAATAATATTTGGAATGCACCACGAGCTTTCCTCCCCTTTTGCTTAGTCACTCTCTGGATGAGGATTATTTTCTATTGCAGGTGACCTTTGAGGATGTCGCTGTGTACTTCACAGAGGAGGAATGGGAACTGTTGGATTGGAACCAGAGATTTTTGTACACTGAGGTGATGATGGAAAACTATGAGAATATGTCTTATCTCGGTAAGGAACTTGAACCCATTGCCCTTTGTATAGAGATCGATGATCCTTTCATACTACATTGTCATAGCACCAAAAGTGCTCAAAAACTTCAGTTGGCCCAAAGGGCTGCAGCCAGGTTGTTAACTGGAGCTGGCTACTGGGAGCATACAACTCCCTTGTTGTGATAGCTCCATTGGCTGTCAGTCCAGTTCCAGGCATAATTCAAAGTGCTGGTTTTATCCTATAAAACCCTACATAGTTTGGGTCCAGGTGATATGAAGGACTGTATCCTCATTTATGAGCCCACTAGAGTATTGAGATCACCTGGAGAGGTCCTTCGCTCTGTCCGAACACCCTCTCAGGCTTGTTTGGTGGAAACAAGAAAGAGGGCCTTCTCAGTGGTTGTTCCTTTGTAAATCCGTCCTTAGAGAGGCCAGAATGGCTCCATCCCTGGACTTTTCAAGCTGATACGGGCTGGGATTTAAATATTCTGCATTTTAAATTTTAAGGTTTGTATTCTTAACACGTTACATTTTAATTCATAACTGTTTTAACTTTTTTAATTATTTAATATTTTTTTACATTTTAATGTTGTACTGTTTTTAAATTGTATTGTTTTTAAATGTACTTTTAGCCAAGGTATAAGATGATGATGACGATAACGATGATAACAACAGCAATAACCACCATGACTCCACTTTAATTGTCATGGCAACATCCTGTGGAATCTTGGAATTTGTAGCTCAGTGAGGCACTAGAGGTCTTTAGTTGAAGATTCTTGATACTCCTTCCCAAGCTGCCAATCCTAGGATTTCATAGGAAGGAACCTTTGTAGCTAATGTTTTTTGCCCCCAAATGTTCCTCAGAACATCCCAGAGCAAGCTTATTGAGGAGGGGTTTTTTTTAGCCCCTTGAGCCCTTCTACGTTCTGAATCAGCTTCCAATTACCTCTTGGAAAAACGGCTTCCCCTGGCCCTACAGTGGCAGAACTATGGCTCAGAGAGGGCCCAAGAATGGCAAAACTGCTTCCACTTCCCCTAAAGATGCTGGGGGATATTGAGCAAAATTTCATATTTTTTTCAGGTGGTACAATGGGGGGTCCCTCTGAAATCCTCTGGGGAAAAGTCCAGTGTAGCCCTCTTAATCCACAACAGTTGTCCATCCATGTCTTAAGGCTGTTTTAAGGCTCCTCTCTGGACCCTGACCCTCACCAAAATTGGGGCCCAACTCCCAGACCCTCTCTCAGCCTTTCCTATTGATTTATCCTTTCTCACCAAATGGGTCTCAAAGTGTCTGTTTCTTGTATCACACTCTGTGTGTGAGAGAGAGAGAAAGAGAGAGAGAGAGAGAGGATGTGTAAAATCGAATGATAGGGAAGAGGTGCTAAAGGTGAAATGCTGAAGCAGTGCAGGTGGGTACGAGGGCAGGTGGGAAATTTGAAGATTAGAGGGAGAAATGGAAGTGGGAATGAGGAGGGGAGGGCAGGAGCAAAGCAAATGCAGCCTAGCTCTATGTGCACAGAAAGATACCTCTGGGAAAGTCCATATAGGGCCAGAATAGGTGCCTCATGTATTGTGAGGCAGCTGTGAACCTGACACAATTTAACAACCGGTTTGAGTGAACTAGTGCGAATTGGGCGAGGTCCTTGATTTCAGACATATTAAGGGGTTCCATTTAGCAATTATGACCAATATTTATGCTGGAGAAGAGTGCTTGGAATACCATGGTGCCCTCATGGTGCATTGGTTAAATACCAGTACTGCAGCCACAAGGTTGTGAGTTCAATCCCAGCCAGGGACTCCAAGGTCCACTCAGACTTCCATCCTTTTGTAGGTCGGTAAAATGACTATCCAGTTTGTTGGAGGCAATTAGCTTACAGATTGTAAACCACTTAGGGCAGGGGTAGGCAACCTTTCCCCTTTAAGGGCCGAGAGACTTCAGCTCTCAGAAGCCTCAGCCATGTTGGCCAATAGTCCCATGTTGGCCAATAGCTCCTGGGATTCTGGGAGCTGAAGTCCCTCGGCCCTTAAAGGGGAAAGGTTGCCTACCCCTGACTTAGGGAATGCTGAGTGCATTGATAAGTGGTATAGAAATGTACATGCTATTGCTATTGCTATGGATGGCCAAAAAGACAAACAAAGGCACAACTCACTAGACAAGACAATAATGCTGGAGAAAGAAAAAAGTAACAGATAAAATTGAATATATATAGGCCATGCTTATCAAATTTACAGATGACACCAAATTAGGAGGAGTAGCTAATACCCCAGAGGACCGGATGTAAATTCAAAATGATCTTAATAAATTAGGAAGCTGGGCCAGGGCTAACAAAATGGATTTCACCATGGAGAAATGCAGGGTGCTGCTCTTGGGGTAGAAAAGTGAAGTGCATAGATATAGGATGGGGGACACCTGGATTAATGAGTGTACATGTGAAAGGGATCTAGGAATCCTATTAGACCACAAGTTGAACATGAGTCAATGGTGTGATGCAGCAGCTAAAAAGGCCAATGCAATTTTAGGTTGCATCAATAGAAGTATAGTATCTAGATCAAGGGAAGTAATAGTACCACTGTATTCTGCTTTGGTCAAGCCCCACCTGGAATACTGTGTCCGGTTCTGGGCACCACAATTCAAAAAGGATGTTGACAAGTTGAAGCGGATCCAGAGGACAGTAACTAAAATGGTGAATGGTCTGGAAACCATGCCTTATGAGGAAAGACTTGGGGAACTGGGTATGTTTAGTCTGGAGAAAAGATGATTAAGAGGTGATAGCCCTGTTTAAGTATCTGATGGGTGTCACGTTGGGGATGGAACAAGCTTGTTTATAGTATGCACTGAAGAGAGCAGAGTAGAGAGAGAGAGAGAATTAGAGCTTGGAAAAGTTTTGGACTACAGCTCCCATAATGCCCCTTCCAGCTATAGGACTTGTAGTCAAAACTGAGTCCAGCTTGTCTTCTTCATCTATCTTCCACAAAAAACTATACCAAGCTACCTCCCACTTTCCCTCTCTTGTGTGACATTTTCTGTTTTAGCTTTGACATGTTTGAATCCAGTCATTGCAGAAACAGCAACACACAATTTCTACATCTCCTTGGCAAATCAGCTTTCTATGTTACTTGCTAGACTTTTCAGGTGTGAATCTGCACACAATCTTGCACCCCTCCCATTTAATTGTGCTGAGTTTTATGAATTTCAAAAGGAATTTCCCGCAAATTTGCAAATGAACTCCCGAAAATTCTTACACTTATGTGACTGTGTGACAGTTTTCTCATCTTGTACATAAAACAATTAAAGGAGCTGAGAAATCAACAATTTGCATGTTTAGTGAACCATGATGAATGATCTTCAGATCCCTAGCAGAGATTCAGTCTTGTCTGTCCTTGTCTTCTTTAGGAGACCTTTCTAAGCATCAGAGACATCACACAGGAGAGAAATGCCAGCAGTGTGGAAAATGTTTTGCTTGCAAGTCATTCCTTGTGAATCATTGGAGAGTCCACGCAGGAGAGAAACCATACAAATGCCAGGAGTGTGGGAAATGTTTTGCTCAGAAGTCAGATCTTGTTGCTCATCAGAGGATCCACACAGGAGAGAAACTATACTCATGCCAGCAATGTAGAAGAGGTTTTGCTCACAAGTCATACCTTGAGAGACATCAGAGAGTCCACACAGGCGAGAAACCATACGCAGGCGAGAAACCACACAAATGCCAGCAGTGTGAGAAATGTTTTGCTTACAGATCAGACCTTGAGAGACATTTGAGAGTCCACACAGGAGAGAAACCATACACATGCCAGGAATGTGGAAAAGCTTTTGCTCAGAAGTCAGTTCTTGTGAGTCATCAGGGAGTCCACACAGGAGTGAAACCATACACATGCCAGCAGTGTGGGAAATGTTTTGCTTATAGATCAGACCTTGTCAATCACCAGAGACTCCACACAGGAGAGAAACCATACAAATGCCAAGAGTGTGGAAAATGTTTTTCTTCCAAGTCATTCCTTGTGAATCATTGGAGAGTCCACACAGGAGAGAAACCATACAAATGCCAGGACTGTGAGAAATATTTTGCTTACAGGTCAGTCCTTGTCACTCATCAGAGAGTCCACACAGGAGAGAAACCATACAAATGCCTGCAGTGTAAGGAATGTTTTGCTCAGAAGTCACACCTTTTGAGACATCAGAGAGTCCACACAGAAGAGACACCATACAAATGCCAGCCGTGTGGAAAATGCTTTGTTTACAGGTCTGATCTTGTTATTCATCAGAGAGTCCACACAGGAGAGAAACCATACAAATGCCAGCAGTGTGGGAAATGTTTTGCTTACAAATCAGACATTGTTATTCATCAGAGAGTCCACACACGAGAGAATCCATACAAATGCCAGCAGTGTGAGAAATCTTTTGCTTGCAAGTCATTTCTTGTAACTCATCAGAGAACCCACACAGGAGAGAAACCATACAAATGCCAGCAATGTGGAAAGTGTTTTGCTTACAGTTCAGCCCTTGTCACTCATCAGAGAGTCCACACAGGAGAGAAACCATACAAATGCCAGCAATGTGGGAAATGCTTTGCTCAGAGATCAACCCTTCTGACTCATCAGAGAGTCCACACAAGAGAGAAACCATACAAATGCCAGCAATGTGGGAAATGCTTTGCTCACAAGTCAGCCCTTCTGATTCATCAGAGAATCCTCACAGAAGAGACACAATACAAATGCCAGCAGTCCGAGAAATGTTTTTCTGACAAGCCTTGTCTTGCGGCTCATCAGAGAATCTACATAACAGAGAAACCATAAAAGTGTCAGAAGTGTGGGAAACATTTTGCTCTGGATTTAACCCTTTTGAGGCATCAGAAAGTACACACGAGATAAAGAGAATCTGCAAAATACTTTTTGTTTGGAGAGAGAGAGCATCTAGTTTCTTGTTTTATGTCTATTGTAATCCCCTTTGATGCTATTTTTTTTCAAACCATGTAATTTCAAAATATCTTGCAGTTATATGTTCTTTCAATTAACCTTGGATTTATTTGGAGTATTCTGTTTTCTTAGCAGGTCATCCAGTGTCTATGATACATAGCATCAATTATGGAGAATCAGTATTTTTATTCATGAGGTACTCCCTAACTCATCTGATTCTATTATTATTATTATTATTATTATTATTATTATTATTTTCCAAATTATCAATGCATACATTACATACAAACAAATATACACGTAACACATATACGAACTATATATTCTTCTTGTTATAGCTATTTTCCTTCCTTCAGTAAGTTCTACCTAGTTACTTAAGCATGGCTTACAATATACTTCCTTCTTCAGTTATTTAATCTACTTCATACATCACTTTCATATAAACATTTATTATCTATGTATCTGAGCGTGGTTTTCCATTTCACCTCTTTAAGAACCCTAGCATTGTTTCATCATCATTACATCATTACAATTCTTATTTCAACCTCATTATTCTTCCCACTTCCAATCAGTAATTCCTGTTATCCTTATATTGTAATAAACTTTGCCAGTCTTTTTCCCAATCTTCATTACTTTTATTATTCAAGCACATCATTAGTTTGTCTAAACTCATCATCTCTATACATTTGTCAATCCAGTCGTCCACTGTCAGCATTATCTCATCTTTCCACTTCCTTGATAAAACAATTCTTGCAGCTGTGATTGCATATAGTATAAATTTTAAATGCTTCCTGTCATTGACTCCATCAATTATATTTAATAAAAAATACTCTGGTGTTAATTTGAGATTTCTTGTAAGGTCATATGGATTCCTTTCCAGAAATTTTTGACTTTCAGACAAGTCTACCAGCAGTGGTAGAAGTTTCCTGCATTATCCTTACATTTCCAGCATTCCCCTTTTTCAAATTTTTGGATCTTTGCAATTTTATCTGGGGTCAGGTACCACCAGTACAACATTTTATAATAGTTCTCTTTTATGCCCATGCACAGTGTAAACTTTAAGTCTCTCCCCCAGGCTCTTTCCCACTTTTCCAAAGGAATCTGGTGACCAATATTCTGAGCCCATTTTACCATACAATTCTTAATCAGTTCAGGTTCTAAATCAATTCTTAGCATAAACTTGTCCTTTCAATTCTCCCATCAAAATTTTATCTAGTTCGTTAAGTTCTTTATGGAATTCTTCCATCTTTACATCCGATTTAAATTTCTCGTTTAATTGATAGTACATAAATCAGTGACAATCTTCCTTGAGCATTTTTAATTCCTCGATGGTCTTAAGCTTCGGCACAGACCCAGTCCATTTTAAAATATCCTGATATCATAAACTCTCTGTGATAGATTTAGTATGTCCTATCTTCCATGCTTCTAGTGGAGAAAGCCATGGAGGTATCCCTCTATATATTTTCCCTTTTATTTTGTCCCATACCCTCAAAAGGGCTCTCCTTATTATATGGTCGTTGAAATCTTTATTTTTTTCTATTCTTTTATACCATAGATAACCATGCCAGCCATATACTTTGTTGTATCCTTCTAAGTTTATTAGTTTCTTGTCCTCCAGCTTAATCCATGTACAAATCCAGTCTAAGGTACATGAGTAATAGTATAATATGAGATCCGGGACTCCCAATCCACCTCTTTCTTTCCCATCCTCCAAACATTATCTAACTCTCGGCTTTTTTCCTGCCCAGACAAAACTTGAGATCTCTTTTTCCCATATTATGAATTGCTTATCGCTTGTTAATATTGGTAGGTTTTGAAATAGAAACATCAGTTTTGGAAGTATTGACATTTTAACCAAAGATATTCTACCTAGTAATCACAAATTTAAGTCTTTCAATCTTATCATGTCTTTTTTAATTTCCTTCCATAAGGAATCATAATTGTTATCAAAAAGACTTGTGATCTTTCTAGTAAAAACAATTCCTAAATATTTTATTCTTTGACTAATTTGAAATCCAGATCACTCTTGTAATTCCATTTCTTCCGCTTTGGACATATTCCAAGTAAAGATATTAGATTTGGTTTTATTAATCTTCAAACCTGCATATTGTCCAAATTCCTGGATTATATCCATTAACTCATTGATTCTTAAGTTCGGTTCTTCCAATATCATGACCATATCATCCGCATATGCATGGATGTTATAATTATAACCTTTGATATGGGCTCCTCTTATTTGATCTTGATGTCTTATTTGGTTAATTAAAATTTCCAGCACCAAAATAAACAATAGAGGTGAAAGTGGGCACCCCTGTCTTGTGCCTTTCGATATTTCATATCTGCTAGTCATCTCTCCATTAATAATCAGATTTGCGTATTGTGGCCTATAAATTGCCCGTGTCCAATTTGTGAATTTTTCACCAAATTCCGTAATTTCTAAAGTCTGTATCATAAATTCCCAGTTCACCGAGTCAAAGGCTTTCTCAACATCTAAAAATATAAAAGCCACCTTCTTCCCTGGATTTTTTTCATAGTACTCCATTTACTTAATTAAAGTTCTAATGTTTTGCTTCATATGTCTTTTAGGTAAGAATCCACACTGTTCTTCTTGAATTTTTTGTTGTAATACCTTCTTTAGTCTATTTGATAAAATTGAAGCAAATATCTTGTAATCTTGATTTAATAAGGAGATAGGCCTGTAATTTCCTGGGTGAGTTAAATCTTTGTCCTCCTTCGGTATGAGAATAATATATGCATTTAACCAAGTATCCGGCACACCAAACTCTCTTATTTCATTAAATAAAGAATGCATTGGGAGGCTTAATTCACCCAAAAGTTTTTTATAGTAGAGCGCCGTCAAACCATCTGGCCCTGGAGATTTCCCAATTTTCAAGCCTTTAACTGCTTCTATCACCTCCATCATAGAGATATTCTCATTTAATTGGGCTTTTTGTTCTTCATTTAATTTCCCCAATGTATGTTTTTTATGTAATTAATCAAACTATCCTTGAACGCGTCCTTTTTCCCCCCCCCTCTTTATACAAGGCCAAATAGAACTTTTCAAAAACTGTCTTTATTCCCTTCAAATCTGTCACAATCTTTCCTTCGTCCTTCATCTCTGAGATCAATCTTTTCTTTTTCAAACGGGCAATTTTGGACACTAATAGTTTCCCCGGTTTGTTTCCATATTCAAATTACCTCTGTCTAACAAATTTAAATTTCTTCTCTTATTTCTTCTACTGTTAATACCACCAATTGCGCTTGTAATCTTTTAATGTCTTTGAGAATTTCTTTATTGCCTAAATTCAGATTCAAATCTTTTTCTTTATTTCGAATTCGTTCATTTAATTATTCAATCTTATTTTAATCGCCCTCCTCTGGACGCGTTCCAGTTTTTCAACATCCTTTTGAATTCTGGTGCCCAGAACTGGACACAGTATTCCAGGTAGGGCCTGACCAAAGCAGAATACAGTGGCACTATTACTTCTCTTCTTTTATATGTTATTGTTCTGTGTTTTTCCTTTTTTTTTTTTTTTTTTTTTTAGTATATTGAGCTTACTCTAAAGATTTTATCAATTTCCATTTTCATATTCTCTATTGTAACCCCTATATCAGGGGTAGGCAGCCTGTCCCCTTTAAGGGCCGAGGGACTTCAGCTCCCAGAATCCCAAGAGCTATTGGCCAACATGGAACTATTGGCCAACTTGGCTGAGGCTTCTGGGAACTGAAGTCCCTTGGCCCTTAAAGGGGACAGGTTGCCTATCCCTGCCCTATATAGTCTACTAGTGGTGGTATTATTCTATTGTAGAGATTTTCATTAGCTATTTCAGGTAAATTGTGTATTGGACTGTATGTATTATGTAATGTCTAATGCCATGTACTGGAAGGTGGCATCAGCAAAGTGTATATAAGGCTGAACATAATGTAAACACGTGTGGGTCATTGAATAGTTGTGAAGTCGTGGAGAGTCAGTGCTATTGGTGCAGTTGGCGTTTGTTAGTAAGTATTCAAGCGAGTCCTAGTATAGCTCTGTGTTGCTGTGAGCTGCTAAGGAAGAAGTCAGAGTGTTTGCTTCCATCCTGGAACTCTGCTCTGCTGCGGTAAATAGTGATTCCTTATCCTCTGTAAATAAACCTTTCACCTTGAGCTGTCCGATTCTGCTTCCTGATTTCAAAGAATATCTTGAGGTCTGACAGAGATACATTCATACCTCATCCCCAGTGTGATAAAGGTTATGGGCCCAGAAGATCATGTACAGTGCCATGTGTGAAGGTATCTATCATCAGGAGTGTTTGAGTGCCTGGAAGCTTTGCCTGTGTTGTGGTGAGTTTGAGTTTGGCATGGAGGAACCTGTTGTGTGGACTTTGTTTTAAGTTCTGTGGTGAAACAGCCTTGATGGCAGGTAGTGGGCAGATGGGCGGAGTCCTCCTTGAGAAACTAAATGGCAGTAATTATTTAGCTTGGGCCCCGAAAATGGAATTTTTCCTGATAAATGTAGGTCTGTGGAAGTATGTGATGGATCCATCTCAGAGTCCTCATGAAGATGAAGTGAGACAAGAGGAGATTGCCCATTCATGGATTAGGCTTGCTGTAGAGAATTCACAACTATTATTGATTCATGGCTCACCTTTTGCAAAACACAGCTGGAGTGTTTTGAGAGAAACATATATGTGAGACATTGCCATATCAAAGATTGCACCCACCAGGTAGTTGTACAGAGCTCAGCTAGAGATGGGGGGTGATGCGGCTGCATTTACAAAAAATGCAAGATTTGTTTGCTGATTTGGCAGAAAGGGGAGAAGAGTTCACTTCCACTGCTCAATGCTTTATCATCTTGAGTTTCCTGAGAGAAGAGTGGGATATTTTCTCACAAAGCCTGGAAACATTGTCTGAGAGTAGCTTGATGATGAGCTATCTGACTGAAGGCTGCAGGAGGAGTATGTCAGATGCTGACACAGAGTGGAGGAGGCTACAGTTGAGAATGCTGTTCGAGGGAGGCTGTTCAGAAGAGAGAAGAAGGCTTCAAACAGCAGGTCTGACAGGGAAGTGGTCTACAGCATTTGGAGATGTTTTTCCTGTGGCTAGATAGGACATCTACAAAGGTCTTGTCCATGGAAGAGACAAGACAATGGTCTCAGGAGGGGACCACGTGGCAGCAATATGCCGAGAAAGGATACTGGTGTAATGTCCATTCTCTTCCAGCCAGAGAAGAATGGGGACTTCATATTGGATAATGGTGCTTGTGTCTATATATGCAGAAATAAATGCCTGTTTCAAAGCCTCAACCCTGTTCCCATGCCATGGTAGATAATGGCAAATGAAAAAGAGGTAACTGTTGGGGATTGTGGATACTGCTTGGTTCCATGTTTGAATAAAGTGATGAAAAATGTATTTTTTGTGCCGGAATTATCTCTCAATGTCATATCTGTTAGTGAAATCACAAAACAACAGTATGCTGTAAGTTTTACAGGCACTGGTTGTAAGATTAGCAAAGGTGGGATGGTGTATAGAATTGGAGAAATTAAACATGATTTGTACTTACAGGGCACTGCCCAAAGCACAGTGAATGGAGTACAGAACAACACACATCCTTTACATGAGAAGTGCATACATTTGTTGCACAGGAGAATGGGGCACATGGGTTTTGATGTTCTAATGAATTTCTTTGATTTGTATGAGAACTATGGTGTCGAAACATGTGAACAATTTCTATAATGTGCCATATGCAATCAGGTTAAGAATAAGGCGAAACCTTTTCCAATATAGAACCAAGGCTAACAGGGAAACAGACTACTGTTTACATTGACCTGGTAAGGGCTTTGGAAACCAAGTATGGAGAGGCTAGATACTTTTTTAAATATTGTTGATGATTTCACCAGGTACAGCTGGGTATATTTAGAATAATAGAATCATAAGGTTGGAAGAGACCACGAGGGCCATCCAGTCTAACCCTCTGCCATGCGGAATTCAAAATCAAAGCATCCCTGACAGATGGCCATCCAGCCTCTCTTTAAAGACCTCCAAAGAAGGATACTTCACCACACTCCAAGGGAGTGTGTTCCATTACTGAACAGCTCTTACTGTCAGGAAGTGCCTCCTAATGTTGAGGTGGAATCTCTTTTCCTGTAGCTTGCCTCCATTGCTCCGGGGCCTGTTCTCTGGAGCAGCGGAAAACAAGCTAGCTCCCTGCTCAATATGACATCCCTTCAAATATTTAAACAGGGTTTCATATCACCTCTTAACTGTCTCTTCTCCAGGCTAAACATACCCAGTTCCCTATGTCATTCCTCATAGGACATTGGTTTCCAGACATGCTCCAGTTTTTCAACATCCTTTTTGGATTGTCCCCAGAACTGGACACAGTATTCCAGGTGGGGCCTGACCAAAGCAGAATACAGTGGCACTATTACTTCCCTTGATCTGGATACTATACTTCTATTGATGCAGCCTAAAATCGCATTGGCCTTTTTAGCTGCTGCATCACAGTGTTGACTCATGTTAAACTTGTGGTCTACTAGGACTCCTAGATCCCTTTCACATGTAGTCTCGTTAAGCCAAGTGTCCCCCACCTTATATTTATGCATTTCATTTTTCTGTCCTAAGTGCAGTACATTACATTTCTTTGTGTTTAATTCATTTTGTTAGCTTTGGCCCAGCTTTCTAATCTATTAAGGTCATTTTGAATTTTCATCCTGTCCCCTGGGGTATTAGCTACTCCTAATTTGGTGTCGTCTGCAAATTTGATAGGTATGCCCCCTATTCTTTCATCCAAGTCATTGATAAAGATGTTGAATAGCACTAGGCCTGGGACAGAACCCTGTGGCACCCCACTGGCCACTTCTCTCCGGGATGAAAAGGAGCCAGTGTTGAGCACCCTTCGGGAATTAAACTATTGCAATAAAAAATAGAAGTTTTGTTTAAAATAAATTACAATTAAAAAGATAAAAGTGTTTAAAACCAGACACATTAAAACAATACACCACCCCCAGGATGTTCTTTCAAAACTTTCTGGTTTAAATGCTTGTCTAAACAAAAAGTCTTAGCCTGCCAGTGGAAGGACAAGAAAGACCCCTGGACATAGAGTTTCAGAGTCCAGGGGCAGCCATGGGGAAGATCCTCTCTTGGGTCCTCACCAAACGTCCTTGTGATTGGAGTGGGACAGAGACAAGGCCCTCTCCTGAAGAGCCTAGAGTCCAGGTCAATTCATACAGGGAGATTTGATCTGCCAAACAGCCCAGACTTGATCCATATAGGGCTTTATAGGCCATAACCAGCATGTTGAATTGTGCCCCGAAACAAACTGGCAGCTCACGGTGCTGTTTCAGCTTTGGTGGTCTCTATAACCTGTTCCTGTTAACATAGAATCATAGAGAGTTGGAAGAGACCACAAGGGCCATCCAGTCCAACCCCCTACCATGCAGGAACTCCCAATCAAAGCATCCCCGACAGATGAGGATTTGACTAGACCAGGGGTAGGCAACCTGTCCCCTTTAAGGGCCGAGGGACTTCAGCTCCCAGAATCCCAGGGGCTATTGGCCAACATGGGACTATTGGCCAACATGACTGAGGCTTCTGGGAGCTGAAGTCCCTCGGCCCTTAAAGGGGACAGGTGACAAACAATTTGACTAGCTCTTTGGACCAGCTGAAATTTCTGAATGCTCTTCAAAGGCAGCCCCAAGGAAAGCACATTACAGTAGTCCAAACGGGATGTAACTAAGTTATGTACCACTGAGGCGAGATCCAGCATTTCAAGAAATGGGCACAGCTGGCGCAGAAATTTAAAGTGTGCAAAAGCAATCCTGGTCATTATAGAGACTTGAGCCTCCAGGTTCAAAGCTGAGTTCAGGAGTACCCTCAAACTGCAAACCTGCATCTTCAGGGGGACTATAATACCATCTAACACAGGCTGGATCCCTATTCCCTGATCTGCCTCCCAAGTGACCAGGAACACCTCTGTCCTGTCTGGATGTTGATGTCATGGTCAGCCCTGAGGAGGACGAGGAGGAGGCCTTGGCTCCTCAGGTGCAGTGAGATCTTGAGGCTGTGACAGAGCCTCATTCTGCCCTCCCAGGTCCCAGCTCTTCCCCCCAGCCCCTGCAGAGATGGCTCAGCCTGTTACCAGCAATGTGGAGGCTCCTCCAGGGGACTCTGAAGCCCAGCAGCCTAGCCTTGTTTCAGCAGAGGGCTCAGCACTGGGAGACTTAGATCAGCAGGCCATCGCTACCTTCAGCCAGAGGAGAGCTGAAAGGGCATGCCTGCGACATTTAAAGAGGCTTGCTGAGAAACGCTCAGCTAACACTTAACAGCTGCAAGCTGTGGTGTTATGATATAAGGCACCTGAGGAATGCTGACTCTTTTGTCAGAAGCTATTGAGTTCCCTTTGAGTGAACGCTGCTGGCTCTGACTTCCTCATGCTTAGACTATTTTGGAACGACGACTCTGGACCGGACTCTTGCCTTACCCTGTGACACCTTGACCTTGGACCGAACAGATATTTGTGCATTCCTGGAATTCCTGAACTTGGACTGGCTTCTAATTATTCTCTTTGGACAAAGCAGAGGTCTGTAACTTCAGTTTGTTTGCTGTCAGCTCAGCTTGAGCTTGCCTCTGTTATCAGCCATTTGGTGTGTGTGTGCTGGCAGCTTTCCAGGACAGTTTACACCTGAGAAGAGATCTAGGACTTAAATCCTGGAAGCCAAGTGGAGAGCATCTGGATAAAAATTAGAGAGGAAAGAAACAACAGTAGAACACACTGCCTCGGAGTGTGGTGGACTCTCCTTTGGAAGTTTTTAAACAGAAGCTGGATGGCCATCTGTTGGGGGTGTTCTAATTGTGTGTCACTGCATGGCCCTTGTGGTCTCTTTCAACTCTATGAGTCTATGGTTCTAAGTCACTAACACCTGCAGGGAGAATTAGTCCTCATATAAATCTCTTTAGGATTCCCCTGTGGCAGCTAAAATGTAGCATCTTCACATCCAGAAAACATATACAGGAGTAGCTGTGTTGGCCTTATAGTAAAGTACAGTATCATCCAAAATCCATAAAACAGTGATATCTTTATTGGATCAGCTAGAGGATCTTCAAAACCTTGCAACATATATAATGTGCATTTTGGGCTGCTTTCGTGGATTTTTGATCATATTGTACTTTGCTATATAGCCAACACAGCTACCCTGGAATCTGTTTTCTGGATGTGAAGATACCCCATTTTAAGGCCTTTGCAGACTGCCAGAAATAGTGCAAATTGAGTCCATTTTAATTGCCCTGGCTCAGTGCTAGGGAAACATGGGAATTGTATTTTTTTCTGAGACATTGAGCCTTCTCTGTCAGAGAACTCTGGTGCCATAATAAATTACAATTCTCATGATTCCTAACACTGAGTCAGGGCACTTAAAGTGAACTCAATTTGTAGTATTTCTGGCAGTCTGCAAAGGCCCATTGTCACCATTTCAATCTGGCTTCACACCTGGTTGTGGGATACAGACAACTTTGGTTGTCTTGGTGGATGACCTATGCAGGGAGCTGGACAGGGGGAGTGTGTCCCT
>CM034703.1:333931818-333955553 GCA_020142125.1 Phrynosoma platyrhinos
ATTCAGGGGAAGGGATGGGAAACCCTCCTCCTCCTCTATCCCTTTCACTGGAGGGGATTCTCTTTATTTATTTATTCCTTTATCTCTAGGGGTCTCTCTTTCTTTAGTTCCCCTCCCAAATATCTGGGACCTCCTGGGAGACTGGCAGTGAGAGCCAAAGTTTAGTTTCCTCCATTCTCTGGAGAAAAGCAGATCATGTAGACAAAGGGATACCAACTGGACATCTCCCCCCTTTACTGATTCAGCGTTCCAAGAAAGTGTTGGCTTGCCCAAAGATTAGAGTTCGTCCCTGCTGGGTCTGCACAAAAGATCAGGATGGTCACTGATAAGAAACTCCTGCTGCCCTATATCTATGTCCCCAAACAAAGCTGCTTTGCCCCTCTCTGAGGTACCCATGCACGTGCATGTGTTTTCTGCTTCTGCAGACCTTAGCGCTCTGACAAAAAACTCGACTGTTTTCCAACAGGATACACTCGGGTTGTGGGTGCTACCAGGAGTTCTCGTACGTAATTCACTGCCGATTCTGCTGGGCAATTGCAACATGACCAGGAATCATGGAATGATAGGTTGAAAGAGACCACAAAGGCCATCCGGTACAATCCCATTCTACCATGCAGGAACTCACAATCCAAGCACCTTCAACAGATGGCCATCCAGCCTCTGCTTAAAGACCTCCAAAGAAGAAGACCCCACCGTTCTCCGAGGGAGTGTGTTCCACTGTCAAACTGTGGCCTTTTTAGTTGCCACATCACACTGCGCACCTGGAACCTGGGATGCAGCCAGGCTACAATCACCTGGTGGAATTGGTGGTGAATTACATGCTATAATTCCAGGTAGCATCCTGCAACCTCACTGTATCCCATTGGGGAGCAGTCAGGTTTTTTGTGATGTCATGCTATTTTTCAAATAAACAGATTCCTCTTTCAAACAACACCCAGCTCTGAAGTCAGTTTTCTCTGCCTCCAAGCTGTAAGCTCCTTAAGAATGTGAGGGGACAGCAGGTAAGAAAGGGGCAATGAGTGCGGATCCCTAGAGAGGCTGGAAATGTTAGTGTGGGGGAGGAGAATGTGGCTGCCCCTCTAACCTGATTTCCAGTGGAGAGGGTGGGAAGGGTCTTTCTCAGCTTCCTTGTCGGGGGAGGGAAGGCACTTTGGGGGAGGAGGAGGAAGGTAGCAAAGCAAAGCAAAGCAGCTTCATTGATATACCGCTTCATACCACACTATGAAGTGTGTAAGCTGTTTACAACTGTAAACTCATTGCCCCCCAACAAGCTGGATAGTCATTTTAGCGACCTTGGAAGGATGCAGAACTGAGTCAAGCCTGAGCCCTGGTTAGTATTGAACTCACAACCTTGTGGTTTATGAGTAAGTGGCTGCAGTACAGGCATTTAACCACTGCACCCCCAGGTAAGAAGGGAGGTTCATGTGGAGAGACCCCACATCCCCCAGAAGACTCTTGGAGTGGCATCTGAGGGTCTCCCCTGTAGAGAGTCTTGAGGGGGGCTGGGGGTGAATGAAGAAGGCCCTTTTTTCTTTCTCCCAAAAGCCCCCCCCTTCAAAACCCCTTCCTTCTCTTTCTCTCCCCTCTGGGAGGGGTCTCTTAAGGGCACCTTTGCTGGAAGATTTTCCCATGAATGATTTGTTGCTGTTTATTCCCTGTTTATTCTTGGGATAATGACTCTTGTGTGTGAAAATGTTATGTTTTAATTGTGATTATGTGATTTTCACACGATAATCCCCATTTAAACTATCAATTTTCCCCTGTGTGATAAAGTACATAGAGTTGGAAGAGATGCCAAGGGTCATCCAGTCCAATCCCATTGTGCAGAGATAGGCAACCTTTCCCCTTTAAGGGCCAAGGGACTTCAACTCCCAGAATCCAAGGAGCTATTGGCCAACATGGGACTATTGGCCAACATGGCTGAGGCTTCTGGGAGCTGAAGTCCCTCGGCCCTTAAAGGAGAAAGGCTGCCTACCCCTGCCATTGTGTTATGGAAGAAATCACAATCAAAGCACTCCTGACAGATGGCCATCCAACCTGTGCTTAAAAACTGCTTTACTTCTTCCCCCTGAGGACACACAATACCTAAAGCAAAGCGTCCTGCTCCTCACTTCACAGAGGAGACTTTTACTTTAACTTTCTATGTCTCCCTCTATGCCTCAGAAATCCTGCTACGGCTTATTTTTTATGGATATGTCTCATTTTTGGGGAAACACAATACATCTATACACCCTCTTTCACAAAATATAATCAATAGCCTTTTCCCCCTTTCCCTTTATTCCTTTTCTTTATATTCTTTACTTTCTAAACTTTGCATATATATGGGGCCAAAGGCCTTGGGGGGCTGCATCTGGCCCCCGGGCCTTAGGTTGCCTACCCCTGATCTATACACTAACATTCCATACACTAATATTACACCATGGCAGAGGAACTCAAAAAAGGTCACCCTCCCACCAACCAAAAAGGCTTTTAGAGATCTCTCATTCCCAAAATGCCAACTCAAACACTGCAAATGCTACAAGGACCAAGATCCCTTTTACTTCCATAGATCTTCCTCCAGCCCCACCAGTACTTACCATGGTCCTACAAACCTTTGCAGCTTGTACTTCTTCCTGTCCCAGTTTACCTCTTCCTTCTGACTGCTGAATAGCCTACTCTGTCTGCTGCTCCTCCGATGTCAGCCCTATTGTCCTCCCTGTCTGTTCTTCTATCTTCCAACTCTTCCACTCCGATCCTAACCCCCTCATGGGCTCAAGGACACATTTCTCTCCTATATGGACTCCCTCATACTCAAAAGTTGTGAATTCTGAGAATATGTCAAATGTAACAATTGAATGATTTCTCACCTCTGAGGGTTCTCTGATGCTTCAAAAGATGCAAAGCAGACACCAGGACTCTCCTTTAACTCCAGATGGTGGCAAAACTCTAGGTGACATCTACCACAAAGGTCACTGTTAATTAACTCTTATCTAGTCCAAATTTCATCCTCTATACTCGCAGTGCATCCAAACTCTGTTCAAGTCACAAAAAATAAGCCTAGAAAAACACAACTGTTCCAGATCACATTCACACTGCCATTAGGGTAAATTCCCAGCATTTGCTATAAATCCACCGCAATTTTCATTGTTTAAACTCGGAAAAAGAAAAAAATTACTCATACCTTTTTGGCTTTCTGCCAATTCCTTGTTTTTACATTCCATTTTGAAGTTTGAAAAACCATTTTATGAAGATCTTAGGAGAAGTATAATTGCAAGAATCTTGGCTCTCAAGATTTAAGATATATGATATTAAAATATATATAATGGACTTAGAATGGAACAAAACATGAGACAAGATACAATATTAAGTTGTGTATTTTAATTTACTTAGAAATGTTGTACAAAAACAGTGTAATTGCAGCACATATATTCTCTAGCTGTAAACTAGATGTTGGTGAATGATAGTGACTAAACTAAAAAAGTTAAGAAAAAAACTAATGTTTCCCTTGTAAAATATTGTTCTCAAGTGTCCAACATAGTTCAATGCAATGGGATTCAAAGTCTTCCAAAAATGGCCTGTTCTGGCTGGTTGCATTCTGTTTTGGCTTTTGCCCAGTGCCCTACCACAGACTGCTGTTTGTCTTACTGCAGGACAGAGACAGCCAAAATAAAGAGTGGCTCCTCTCCTTCCTCCTTCTCTCTCCAGTCATGGGGGCTTAGCAAAAAGAGAGGGAATCACCAGGGAGGGAGAGGAGCAAGAGACCCAGATGATCCTCATGCTCAACTATGGCTGCTGACTAACCCCAATCCCCTTCCAACCTGTCATCCTCTCTCCTTGTGCCCCTAAACCCTCTGCACCAGACTGGCTATATGCACAAGCTTGAGGGCTGATGCACAGACTATACATGATATATACCTGTGCAGGCTTCCCACATGGGACAAAAAATAGCAATGTTGCTTCTAACGTAAAAATACCAGAAGAACACCCGATCAAGTAATCATCTAGGGAGCCCATAAATGCCCCCTGTCTGCCTGCCCCAGTAGGGGATGAAAGCTAAAATACAAGATATTTAAAATTACAAGCTTTGAAATAGAAATAGAATCAAATGAGATTTTAATAGGCCTTTTCTAGAAACAATCAAGATGTATGAAGGTTGTCTCTCCAAACAAAATTTATCCAAAGTGCTGATATTTCTATGGGTTCTCTGTAATGTGAACTTCTTTATGCCTGAAAAGGTGTGAAGTTTCCCAATAATGTTTCACACACTCCTGTGGTCTGTATAGTTTCTCTCCTGTATGGACTCCCACATACTCAAAAGGTGTGATTTGTGAGGAAAATATGTCAGATATAGCAATTCAATGATTTCTCTCCTCTAAGGATTCTCTGATGCTTCAAAAAATACAAAGTTTGAGCAAAGCATCTCCTCCACTGCTGGCATTTTTATGGTTTCTCGCCTCTGTGGACTCTCTGATGCTTCCCAAGGTCTGACTTCTGAGCAAAACTTTTTTCACACTGCTGGCATGTGTAAGGTTTCTCTCCTGTGTGGACTCTCTGGTGCCTCACAAGATGTGATTTGTGAGGAAAGCATTTCCTACACTGTTGGCATGTGTACGGTTTCTCCCCTGTGTGGACTCTCTGGTGCTTCCAAAGGCCTGATGTATAAGCAAAGCATTTCCCACACTGCTGGCATGTGTACGGTTTCTCTCCAGTGTGCACTCTCTGGTGCTTCCCAAGATCTGACTTTTCAGCAAAACTTTTCCCACACTCTTGGCATTTAAACAGTTTCTCTCCTGTGTGGAGTCTCTGATGCTTCCCAAGAGTTGACTTCTGAGCAAAGCATTTCCCACACTGCTGGCATGTGTATGGTTTCTCTCCTGTGTGGACTCTCTGGTGCCTCACGAAGTCTGACTTCTGAGCAAAACCATTCCCACACTGCTGGCATGTATACAGTTTCTCTCCTGTGTGCACTCTCTGATGCGACACAAGGTGTGACTTGTGAGTAAAAATATTCCCACATTGCTGGCATGTGTATGGTTTAATTTCTGTGTGGACTCTCTGATGGGACACAAGGGCCGACTGCTGAGAAAAACTATTCCCACACTGCTGGCACATGTATGGTTTCTCTCCTGTGTGCACTCTGTGATGCTTCACAAGATCTGACTTATGAGCAAAACATTTCTTACACTGCTGGCATGCGTATGGTTTCTCTCCTGTATGAACTCTCTGGTGTCTCATAAGAGCTGACCTTTGAGCAAAACCTTTCCCACACTGCTGGCATATGTATGGTTTCTCTCCTGTGTGAACTCTCTTGTGTCTCACAAGAGCTGACATTTGAGCAAAACCAGTCCCACACCGCTGGCATATGTATGGTTTCTCTCCTGTGTGGACTCTCTGATGGAACACAAGGGCTGATGTGTGAGCAAAGCATTTCCCACACTCCTGGCATGTGTATGGTTTCTCTCCTGTGTGGACTCTCTGATGCTTCACAAGATCTGGCTTGTCAGCAAAACATTTCCCACACTCCTGGCATGTGTATGGTTTCTCTCCTGTGTGGACTCTCTGGTGCCTCACAAGGTGCGACTTGTGAGCAAAACCATTCCCACACTGCTGGCATATATATGGTTTTTCACCTGTGTGTACTCTCTGATGGGCCACAAGGACTGAATTGTGGGCAAAACATTTCCCACACTGCTGGCATTTGTATGGTTTCTCTCCTGTGTGGACTCTCTCATGTCTCACAAGGTGTGATGTCTGAACAAAGCATTTCCTACACTGCTGGCATTTGTACGATTTCTCTCCTGTGTGGTTTATCCACTGGCTCACAAGGTGTCTGTGCAGTTTCAAATGTGCCATAAGTAGGGAATTGTATGCAAAGCATTTCCCACACTTCCAGCATTTGTGTGATTTCTTTACTGTGTGGGCTTCTTGGTGGTTCACATGGTACAATTTATAATCAAAACCTTTCACAGAAATTTCATACCTAAAGTGTTTCTTTACACCATTGGGCCTCTTCCAAGGCACAAGTGCCATATTTTGTTGAAAATATTTCGCAGATGCATTGTGTTTGTAGGGCTTCTCTCTGATGTAACCTTCCTCTTCTGAATGTTGTGCTTGCTTAGTAAGTTCCAGTTTTTGCCTAGAATAATTCCCGTATTTAGCACATACATATGTTTTCCTCCAGTTTTCTGTGAAGAAGAAAAGCAGAAAAAAATAACAGTGTGAAAAAGAATCTCAGAGTATGGGAAATGGATTAAAGGCAAACAATCATAAAGACAAATGAATCACCAGAAAAAAAAAAGAAAGGGATGCTATGCTCCGTTATGCTGTAAGTCCAGAATATCTGATAACCTGCATTTCACAATAAGAGCCTGCCAGAGTCTTTTCTTTTACTAATATGTTTATTCACTTAAACTAGAGAAGGATTTTTTTCTGGTATTTTAATGAATCTCACTTTAAATTTTGTAGCTAAAAAAATGACACTAATAGTGTGTAGTTGAAACTTTTCTTAAACATAATTCTAAATATGAAGTTATATTGCTCTTTGTAAATCACTCCTTTGTTTTGCAAGAACATTGGCTTATAGAACTCTTTGTCTCTCTACAAAAAAATTACTTTATAATTTTTAAAAACACTTACCGTATTTTCCGGCATATAAGATGACTGGGCGTATAAGACAAACCCCCCCCCCCACTTTTCCAGTTAAAATATAGTTTGGGAAGAGTATAACTTCCAAAACTGTTGTTGTTGTTGCTGTGTACCTTCAAGTCATTTCCAACTGATGATGACACTAAGGCAAATCTATCATGAACCTCCTTATACCTGGCGTATAAGACGATCCACCCACTTTAACCCCAGATTTTGCAGGTTAAAAAGTAGTCTTATACGCCAGAAAATAAGGTACTTCTTTTCTTCTCAATTTTATAACCTTGTTTTAGTCATCGTTTATTGACATTCTATGTCATTGCAGAAGATAATATCCTCAAATTGTTGCCATTCTTTTTCCATTATTTCAATCCTTTTGTTGTTGATCAAGTGTGTTAATCTGTCCATAGTCCTCATTTCCTCAATTTTGAATGCTCAATCTTTAACTTTAGGGGTTCCTCTGTCTTCCATTCTCTGGCAATGACAAGTCTTGCTGCTGTTACTAAATACCATAGAATTCTCCAGTGTTTTTTATCTTCTTTATTCAGTATTGATGTCATGTTTAATAAGTAAATAAGCAAATGGGATTTGAATCTTTAATCTATTTTTTATTATTGAATGAACTTGTGTCCAGAATTTCTTAACTTGGGTGCAATTCCACCACAGATGGTAAAGCGTTCCTGCTTCTTTATGGGATTTCCAGCACTTGTCACTCACAGTTTTGTATATATTTTTTTAGTCTTGTTGTTGTCAAATATCACCTATTAGATTTTTTTAAAATTCTTTTAGGTCTTGCAGTGCTGTGAATGAATTCATTTTCTTCTAAGTATCTTCCCACTTTTCTAGAGGAATTTGATGACCTATGTCTTGAGCCCATCTAGTCATTGTATTTTTAATGGATTCCAGTTCTAATTCTCTTTCTAATAGAATGGAATAAAGTTTTGAGAGCTTTCCTTTTTCTGCTGCCCATAAAGTTTTGTCATTTCATTGTGTAAAGAAATGAAAACTTCAGTTGTTAATCTGCTTTGAATTTTCTTTCTACTTGTAGATAGTTGAACCAGTCTACTCTTATACTTTGTTTCTCTAAATCAGGGGTAGGCAACCTTTCCCCTTTAAGGGCCGAGGGACTTCAGCTCCCAGAAGCCTCAGCCAGGTTGGCCAATAGTCCCATGTTAGCCAATAGCTCCTGGGATTCTGGGAGCTGAAGTCCCTCAGCCCTTAAAGGGGAAAGGTTGCCTACCCCTGCTCTAAATCTTCTCTTGAAAGATGTATTCTCCTTGGCTCTTTTCCTTTAAGATATCTTTGTATTTTAGCCAGCCCTCTTGCTCCCTTCTACCAAAAAAAAAAAAAAAAAAAAAAAAAGCCTCCTGGGTAGAGCTCCATAGAGGGATTTTCCTGTTGAATTCACTTTTGATTTGGGTCTGATTAGATGATTGTTTATTTTTTTGATATGTAGTTTATTTTACCAGGTATATGCATGCCCCCCATATCTGTTTTGTACACATTCAAGATCCAGTAGTTTTTTTTATTATCTAGCTTCAGCCAGTTCTGTATCCATATCATCCCACAAGCTTGGTGATATATTTTTAAATTTGGTAGAGCATATTCATCTCTTTTTTATGTCTTGGAGAGTGCTCCATTTTATTCTGGCTTTTCCCCTTTCAATAGGAAATTTCTTAATTGTGTATTCCATTCTATTCTGTTCAGTAGGTTCATTAACAGGTGTAATAATTTTGGGAGAACATTCATTTTCACTATCGAAATTGTACCCAAGATAGATATATTCAGTTTTTTCTATCTCAACAAATCAGATTTAATTTCCTTCCATGTTTTTGCAATTATTATCATACAAGTCTGTGTTTTCATTGGTTATCCAGATGCCTAAATATTTTGCCTTTTTTTTTTTTTTTTGTTACAGGACATTCTGTAGTTTCACTTCATCTTCTTTCTTCCTCTTTTGACATGTTCTTAGTTATGATCAATATTTTTTCCTTTTTTAAGTTAAAAACCTGCAAACTTTCCAAATGATTTGATTTCCAGCAATAACTCATGAATGTTCTTTGAAGGCTTTTGTAATGTTACAACCAGATCATCTGTGAAAGCTTTGATTTTAAACTCATGTGTCTTTATTTTGGTATCTTTTTTATTTTTATTTATTGCATTAATCAAGATTTCTGTTGCAATGATAAATAGTAATGATAAAATTGGACAGCCTTGGTCAAAATATTTTTTTGTGTTTGTTAACCATTTATTTTCAAGTCCTTCCATAAATTTTCCTTCTATCCCTATGTTTTTTTAAACAAGCAAACATAAAATCCCATCGTACATTGTTGAATGCCTTTTCAGCATCGACAAACACATCACTAACATTTTATCATTATTAACATGATAATATTCCACTGTGTCTAATACATTTCTAATGTTATTTCTCATGTATCTTCCAGACAAGAACCCATTTTGATCTTTTTGACTATATTGTGTTAGCATGTTTTTCAATCTGTCTGCCAAGATAGTTGTATAAATTTTGTAATCAATGTTAAGTAAAGAAATGGGTCTATAATTTGATATTTCTTTTTTATCTTTCCCTTCTTTTGGTATTAAAGTGAAACTTGTGCACTTACTTCCATGTTTCAGGAATTCCCTCCATTGGAATTAACTTTAGTGTTTGCTGTAAAGGACCCACTATTACTTCTTTAAATGTTTTATAATATGTTGCGGGAAAATCCATCAAGTCCAGGAGCTTTATTTTCTTTTAATTTTTTTTTATTGCCTGTGATATTTCTAATGTGGTAATGGGTGCATTTAACATTTCATTTTGTTGGTGTTATTTTGAAAATACTCTTGTTCTCAAGGTATTCTAACATCTCCTTTTTATATTCTGTTGACACCTCCTCTTCTTTAAATGACTTAGCATAATAATCAAAAAAGGCTTTTTTGATCTTTTCTTGCGATAAGATGCTTTCAGTCATATAATTGATTTCTGTAATAGTGCTTTTTTCTGATTCATTTTAAAGTTTCAATGCGAGCCATCTTCCTATTTTATTTGAATGTCTCAAATGGTGTTGTTTAATCTTTTTTAGTTTATTTGCTATCTCTTCTGTATTTTGTTGCTTTAACTTATTTTGAAGATGTATTATTTCATCCGACAATTTTTTGTTCTTTGGGATTTGTCTTAATTTCATTTCCAAGATCTTCATTAGGTTTATTATAGTTATTTTATCTTGCTTTTTTTAAATTTCTGCTGAGTATTGTAAGAATAGTCCTCTTGCTACCGCCTTGCTAGCATCCCAGTTTTTTTATCTGGATGCCAAGTGTAGTATTTTCCTTGGAATATAGTTCCATTCCTTTTTTCATTTTTTTAACAAAGTCTTCCTCCTTTAGTAAATTTGAATCTAATTTCCAGATGAATTCTTTATTGGGAATATTTATTTCTATATCTAGAAAATTGTGATCTTACATTTTTGGCTTAATTTCCATCTTTGTTATCTTTGGTAGAAGATGCTTAGAAATTATACTCATGTCTATTCTTGATCTTGATGAACTTCAGGGGGAAAAAGCAAATCCTTCCATAAAGCCATACTTATGTGACCAAATGTCTTCTAGATTTTGTTCTTCAATCAAATAAAAAATGTTTTTGAAAGTTTCCCTTGGTTTATTTTAATGGGGATTTTTATGTTCTATCTCTTACTGGATTAATTACTCCATTGAAATCACCTACTAACAACAACTTTTTATTATATTTAATCACATCATTATTCAACTTCACATTAAAAGCATCTTTTTTTTTCATGTGGACCATAAATTACAACTATTAGTAGATTCCACACATTTATTTGAATTTCTAACCCCACATAATGCCCATCTTCATCATTTTTAATATCAACATCTTAGTTTTTTGGGAATGGATGTATTTCTTGTAATTGTTGTGAAGGAAGACCTTCATTTGTCTTTTTTATATTTTCTTTCTTGTGACCCTCTTTGTTTTTTATGTTAATTTTTTTGTAGAATTCACTTGCTTTTTTGATAGTATTTATTTCATAGCTTCTTTAATTAACTATTACAGATCCCTTCCATCTTTCCCCATCTGAAACTGTTTTTTTCCTTAGCAGCATAGTTAGAAGCTTATATTCCTGTCTTTTTCTAAGGATTTGTGGGGAAAGTCTTTGAAAATTTTGATTTTTGATTCTTCTTCAATAATTAATTTTTCATCAAAGTTTTGTTGAATGATTTTATCTCTCAATCTAAAATTTGTAAGGCTAATAATTATATCTTGTGGTACCTTCCTTTCTTTGGCATAGGAAGAATTCACTCAAAAATTTTTATTGATTTGTTCATCTAATGATTCTTCAGTGATGGTACCAGCCGTTCTATGAGCTGTTTGTTTGCTATTTCCATCAAGCCTCTTCATTTAAGACATTTCTCCCTGTATCTGGTCTCTTGCGTTAGTATTTTTTTTAGTCCAGTTCCTATTTTTTTTCTTAATTTGTTTGACTTTATTTCTAGTTCTTGAGTATGTGTCTTTACTGTGTCTAATTCTGATTTCATCTCATGCATTTCTTTAGCTAAGTTGTCTAATTTTAAGTTCAGACCACGTATCTCTTTTTCTAGGTCTGCTTTAATTTCCTTTCTCATTTCCTTCAGTTCATCTCTTGCTTCTTTTTTAGAACTCTTTTTAAATTCTTGTAATTCTGGCTAGATGTTATTTGAATTGTTTTGGCTCTAGTTACCATTTCTTTGTTTTCCAGTGTTATCTTTTTTTTTTTTTTTGCTTTTGACATTAGCATTTAAATTGGTTGCATGTGCCTTTAATTCCAGCATACTGTGACTATGGTTTTATGATTAATAAACAAGCTAGCTTAAAATACCAAGATATAACAATGCAATGATTTCAAAATAGAATGCAAGAACCAAAGCTTAAGTAAATAACAGTTTGACTATCTAGCTTGTTGTACAAATATATAACAATGCAATGATTTCAAAGTAAAATGCAAGGACAGAAGCTTAGATAGTTAGCAGCTCCACTGTCTATCTTATAGTACCAAGATATAGCGATGCGAGAACCAAAGCTTAACAACTCTACCGTCTAACTTATAGTACAAAAATATAGCAATGTAATAATTTCAGGGTAGAATGCAAGAACCACAGCTTAAATAGGTAACAGCTCCATGGTCTAGTTCAAGGGTAGGCAACCTTTCCCTTTTAAGGGCCGAGGGACGTCAGCTCCCAGAAGCCTCAGCCATATTGGCCAATAGTCCCATGTTGGCCAATAGCTCCTGGGATTCTGGGAGCTGAAGTCCCTTGGCCCTTAAAGGGGAAAGGTTGCCTACCCCTGGTCTAGTTTGTAGTACAGAGATACAGCAATATAACAGTTTCAAAATAGAGTACGAAAACCAAATCTTAAATAGGTAACAGCTCTACTATCTAGCTTGTAGTACAAAGATATAACCATCCACCATCATCGAGGGAGAGAAGGCAGGCCATCTCCATTGGGCCTAGCCTGAACAAGAAGAAGGACCCTCCCTCCAGTCCATCTGCTTTGGGCCAGGCTTTTGAGGGAGAGCAGATCTGCTGGACTTATTCCCCTTCCCCACCACCATTCCCTTCTCCTTTTGTGTCTTGTCTTTTTAGATTGTAAGCCTGAGGGCAGGGAACTGTCTAATTAATCCACTTGTGAGCTGCTCCGATTGCCTTTGGCTGAAGAGCGGGGTATAAATACTTCATAATAATAATAATAATAATAATAATAATAATAAGAACAACAACAATGAAATAATTTAAAAGTGGAACGCAAGAACATACATAGTGTCATGCCTGGTAGCAAGAAACTTAAAGAATTTGTTGGGGGCAATGAGATGTACTCATGGCCCTTTCAACTCCTAAATTTTCCAGAATTTCAAAATAAATTGTCCGCTTCAATTACTCACAATTTTATCCAGAAGTCTGCGATTTTTGTATATATGTCCAATGAATAAATCTGCTAATTTGGTCATGCTGGGCAAGCCTTTACACCCCACAAAGAGTACCTGTGAACAAGTCAGTGACCACCCATATGGCATTTCTTCCCTTACTGTCTGGTGAGTCCATAATAAAGTCCATAGTTATATGTCTCCAGGGGCAGCTTGCTGTGGGCAACGGTTGGAGAAACCTCCGAGGCTTGCCTATCACTGGCTTGGAACAGACACATACAGGGCAGCCTTTCACATAAGTCTCTACATCACTCTGCATTCCCTCCCACCAGTACTGTTTTCTTACCAAGAGCCAGGTCTTCAGAAATCCCCAGTGTCCCACTGCCTTAGAATTGTGGCACAACTGCAGAATTCTGGATCTCAGCTGTTATAGAACGTAGACCCAGTCTCCCTTGTGCCACAAACCATCTTTGAGCTCCAGATTGTCCAGATGGTTCCATTCCTTCCTCACGGGGAGATTCCAGAGGGTGTTGCTCCGGGACAGTTGCTCCACCAGGAAAGAGCTTAATTGTGGTATCCCTCAAGATGCCATCCTATCCCCGATGATGTTCAACATATATATGATGCCACTGGGAAAGATTATTTAGTCATGGGGTGGGGTGTTAATAGTACGCTAATGACACCCAGATATATTTCTCCATGTCTCAGTTACTGGCTATGACTTCAGATGGAGTCTCTCCCCTCAAGGCAGTAATGGATCTCTTCTGGCAGGCCTTCCTGGAATAACCGCCCAGCTAAATTGGAGGTGATCTTCCTCTCACACACACACACCCGCCCCCCGTTTTGATATGTATGCCAGATCTGGTTTTATAGTATTCTATTTGTGAATTTGATTTTAACCTTATCTTAGTTTAATCCTGTTTTTAGGGGTGGGATGATGGAATGTTTTAAACTGTTGTCTTTTAATTTGTTTTATGCTGCCCCGATTGCCGAGCAGAGGGGCGGGTTATAAAAAAAATAAAAATAAAAAAATAAAAAAAATGGGCTGGATGAGGAAAAACAGATTGAGACTGAATCCAGATAAAATGGAGGTACTTGTAGTAGCAGCCCCAAAACCAGGTATTGGGATACAACCTTCAGTCCTGGACGGGGTCACATTCTCTGCTAAGGAATGTGTTCACAGTCTGAGGCTGCTCCTGGATCCATTGCTCCAGATGACTAATCAGGTAAATGCGACGGTCAGAAGCACCTGTTATCAGCTTCGGCTGATACACCAGCTGCGCCCTTTGCTGGAAATAAGGGAACTTGAAACTGTGGTGCACGTGCTGGTAACCTCTCATCTTGATTTCTGTAATGTGCTCTACATGAGGCTACTCTCGTGCTCAGTCTGGAAACTTCAACTAATATAGAATATGGCAGCCAGGTTCATCTTGAGTACATCAACGAGAGACCATGTAACACCTGTCCTAAAGTCACTCCACTGGCTGCCTATCAGTTTCCGGGGTTAGTACAAGGTGTTGGTTATTACCTTTAAAGCCCCAAATGGCTTGGGTCCAACCTATCTTTGGGACCGCCGCCTTCCATATAATTCACCCCGTGCACTTTGGTCCTCTGGGAGGAACTTGCTTCAGCCTATAAAAACTAGGCTGTCTGCAACCTCCCAGAGGGCCTTTTCAGCAACCGCTCCCAGATTATGGAACAGCCTGCTGGATGAGATTCGTCATATTACCAGTTTAAATAGCTTTTAAAAAGCTGTGAAGACGGATCTCTTCCGGCAGGTCTTTCCTGATTAGATCTCACAGCCTTAAGAGCTAGTCCATCCCTTCTCCTACTCTTTGCCACATTTGTTGCTGGTTGACTGCTCTGCGATTACGATTTATCTTAGTTGTTAACTATTTTTTGTTTTGTTCCTGTTTTAATTCTCTGTTGTTTAATACTATTTTAAGGGATGGGTGGGCTTTGGGATTGTATATTTATGGTGTTTTATTGTTGTAAGCCACCCCAATTGCATCTGCAGAGGGGCGGGATATAAATACTTATTATTATTGTTGTTGTTGTTGTTGTTGTTGTCTGCCAGCCATTGAACCTTTTCCCCCACCTCTCTGATGTCTTGAAACAAAGGGCCAGAGGGGCAGCTTAGGCCAGATCCTCCTTCTCTTGGTGCGCTTGACTCCAGGTGGTCACTGCCAGCCCTAGCTGTTCAGGGGTAAAAATAGTTTATCCAGTATTTCTCTCTGGCTTTCATGTTGAGGCAATCTGGATAAAGCACCTGCAAGCACAATTTCTTTTCCTGAGAAGGCTTTTAGCTTGAATCTGAAGTAATAGAATTCTTTAGCCCACCGATTCTGCTTTGGGCTTAGTTTTCTCAGAGCTTGCAAAGCTTCTAAATTGCAATGATCAGTCTAAACCTCAAATGGGTGGCTGGCCCCTTCTGGGAATTGGTGCCAAGTCTGCAGTGCCCGCTTGATGGCCACTGCCTCTTTCTCCCAAGTAGGCCAATCTAGTTGTGCTCCCTGGAACTTTTTGGATAAGTAAGCACATAGTCTTAGCCTCCCTTCTGAGTCCTTTTGCATTAATACCACACATCACTGGCATTGTTTTGCACCACAAAGGGCTAGTCTGGATCAGGGTGTTTTAAAATAGGCCCCAAGCAAAAGAGTTCTTTCAGCTGTTCAAAAGCTGCTTGACACTCCAGAGTCCACCCGCACCTTGATGGATGGCTTGGGTTCCTCATGAATTCCCCAGGATGAGTCTTGGTTTTTAGTAAGTCAGTGATGGGCAATGCCAGTTGAGTGAAATTTGGGATGAACTGTCGGTAAAAGTTGTCAAGTCCCAAGAATCTTTGCACTTCCTATCACATCATTCCAGGATCGTTTGCACTTTGGCTGGATCCATTTCTCTTCCCTGAGTGGACACTCTGTATCCCAGAAAGTCCAACTTGCCTGTGTGAAATTCACATTTAGGCAGTTTTACATATAGATGATTGTCCAGATTCCAGAAGGTGCTTCAAAACTTCTCTCACTAGCTTTATATGGGAGTCTAAGCCTTGGGAGGAAATCAGGACATCATCCAGGTAAACAAGGACTCCCTCAAACAACGTTGTGTAAAACTTCTTTCATGAGTCTCACAGAATCATAGAATCACAGAGTTGGAAGAAACCACAAGGGCCATCCAATCCAACCCCCAATCCAACCCCCAACTCTCAATCAAAGCATACCCAAACCATTACACATTCCTAAATCTTTCATCATAGCGCCAATCAAACCTAATTTATTAGCAAGAACTTCTGTGTTGATGTCCCCATCTTCAAAAAGGGGAAAAAAGAGGATCCCAACAATTACTGCACAGTTAGTCTGACCTCAATACCAGGAAAGAGTCTACAGCAGATCATTAAACAGAGAGTCTTTAAAAATGGATGCCATAATTACAAAAAGTCAACGTGTGCATTTTGGATGGCCCAAAAAGGTATCATTGTTTTGTGAATTTTCAATCATACTGTACTTTGCTATATAGTCAACACGGTTACTCCTGAATATGTTTTCTGGATGTGAAGATACTGCATTCTATCTGCCACAGGGGAATCCTAAAGAGAGACCAATGGACTAGGACTTTACTGTTTGAGGTTTCTACCTGAACAAAGGTAAAAGATTTTTTTCTTTTAAATTGGGACTGCATTGGCAGGTTTTACCTTAATAACACCTGAAAGATTTCCTGATGCAAAAACATGGAGGTTTCCTGACAAATTTCTCTTCCTATCAAAGGGGCTTGTCACCTCACTATGAGTTTAGGCAAACTGTTGTGTAGCGTGGGACAAAAAGTGGTAGCTTTTTGTCTTGCTAATGGAATTTACACTTTATTTGCTGGACTGTATCTCCCAATAGCCACATGGCTAGGAGGAGGAGGGGCCCACCTACATGAATAGCCTTTCATAACATCTGATCTGAGGACAACAACTACAATATCTTAACCAAATGCTATGGCTAACATCATCATCCTATATATATTTCTCCTGATTCATTTTTAACACCTTTGCCTGATGAAGAAGCCAGTGAAGCCTAGAAAGTTTGCAACATGTATAATTACATTTTGGCTGGCCCAATATGGTCAACACAGCGACCCCCAGATTTTTCTATGTCATTCTAAGTTCAACAAAGTAGAAGACACTTCATTATACAACACTGCCTCCAGGTGTGTGACTGGGGAAAGATGTGGTATGTAGGGTAGAGGGCATCCAAAGTAACACCTGTTCCCCAATCCTGCCTTAAGGAGCCTCCTGTGACTGGCATAGTTGAGACACTATTCCCACTAAAAAGCAATGTTTTTGCTGTTATTTTTCTTTTGTTGTTTGTTTTGTTCTCTGACATGAAATAAACTTCTGGTGAGTCCATAAATGAGAAACCTCCAAAAGCTCCAGCCATCAACTGCACTGCAGGGAATTAATCTATCGGTTATGTGGTCTCTCTCTTTTCCTATTGATGTTGTGTAGCTTGGGATTTTTTTTCATTTTTGTGCAGTTCAGCAGCTGAATGTCTTTTAAGCATGAGTCCAGCTGCATCATTAGACACAGTAGTACTCATAATTGTCCTCTGCTCTTCAGTCTCTGAGAGATCCTCCATCAAGTGTCACCCAGCACACACACTATTGCTGCTGCCCACTAGCTGTTGGCACATTTTGTCTGACTCTTCAGCAAAAGCCTACTACTACTGTGCTGTCAGCATGGCCTCTTGCCTCACAGAAGCACGCAATCCCACCACTACATTTTAGAATGGAAATGATAATCAACAAGGGAACCTTACCAAGACAGCACATAATCCCACAGGTTTCCTCCATGACCTGCATATATAGGGCTCATCCTTTTTCCATTTGGCCTGAATCAGGAGTCACTTCAAAAATATTACAGCTGTTAATGCCATTATTACAAATGAATTTTAAAAGAGAAGACATAATCATCCAGGGAAAGAGAGAGCCTTACCAAGAGAGGCCATGATCCCACTGATCTCTGCTGTGATCTGTCTATGAAGGGCTCTCTGGTCAGGATCCAACAGGGCCCACTCATCTGGGGAGAAAGACACGACCACCTCCTCAAAAGTCACCAGGCCCTAAAGACAGAAGAAAAAGGTTCTTGCTCACACTGGCATCAAGATGGCTGCCGGCTGTGGCAGTATAAAGCAGACTCACAGGTTGATATGGCTTCAAAGACAGATGAATTGAGACTGATTCTTCTACCAACACCAGCATGAGGATTGTGAACAAGGTCTCACAAACACAGGAGCCTCAGCCTATGACATATTCTACAGCTTCAGTAGAAACACTACACCACAACTGAGAAACAAAATGTCAAAGATCTTACAATTAAGGATTTGAACCAGGGGCAGGCAACTGCAGATGGGGTGGTCAGGTCAAACATGGGCATTTCAGCATGCCAGGAGGGATGACGGTGGGTCATTTCCAACTGCCATGATGACCAATTTTCAGCTGGTTTTTTTGGTTTGTTTATATATATATTTGGGGGGGAGGGGAGGGAAGAGTTGTGGAGTTGTAGAGTGTTGTACCACACCCTCCAACTGCCCCAATTTGGTGGGGACAATGCCAATTAATCCTCTTTTGCCCACATTTTCAAAGGATTTTAAAATGACCCAGTTTCCTCCTCCCATTTCCCCCTTTTGTTCTCAGACAAAAAGTTTTGTTTAGTTGCTGCAAACTGAGTTCAAAGTGCAAAGGGAGTTTGAACTTCAATATTTCAGCCAGTGGGGTGTAGTGGTTTGGATTAGGTTTCTGGAGACCAGGGTTTGAATCCTCACTAAGCCATGGAAACCCACTGCATGACCTAGGGCAAGTCACATTTTCTCAGCTTCAGAGAAAGGCAAAGGAAAACCCTCCCCCAGAACAGGAAACCTCTGTGATAGATTCAACTTAGAGTTGTCATATGCTGGAAACAACCTGAAGCCACATAACAACTCAACAAGGGGGGGAAAAGAGAAGGGGTCAAATCTTGCCCTTCCCAGTAAAGTCTGGCAAAAGCCAATTCCTGAAGGCTCCCTAAGTGTATGTATACTTCCTCAACAATAACCTTTGCCATTTTTACCACAGTCTGTTCTTCCCTGGCCACACGTTTTTCATCTGTGAAATGTTGGAGGATATATTATAGGGTGCTAGAAAGAGAGCAGGGAGTAAACTGCTGAGGTTTTGGCTGATATCCAGCCAATTTGAAAACAAACAGATTTAGGATATATATTGTCTGTTTGGAGGGTATGTATGTATATTACAAATTTTAAAATATTAATAATAAATAAATTAATAATAAAACTACATAGTCCAAATCTATAAATAGCATGATGTGGTGAGCTCCCATCACTAGTCTCAGCTTCTGCCAAAAGCAGCTCAAAAGCATGCATATGCAAGTAGATAAATAGGTACCACTTTGGTGGGAAGGTAAACAGCATTCTGTGCAATCATGCTGGCCACGTGAGCACAGAGAAGTTTCTGACAACGCTGGCTCTTTGGCTTAGAAACGGAGATGAGCACAGTTGGACACGACTTAACAAACTTGTCAATGAGGAATACCTTTACCTTTACCTATAAATAGCAATATGGACAAAGGTCCATGAGACATAAAGCAATATAGACAAAGGTTCTAAAACGTCTACCTACAAAGAGACACATGATTCAGTCTTCATACATGGCCAATAAAGTTCTTACGTTCTCCAACTTTGAGCAAAATATTACCTGAAAACTGCCATTAAAAACCATTTCCCCACCCCTGCCTCAAACATTCCTGAGTGGCATTGACCATCTTCCTTGTAGAGGCCAATGTTACCCTAGGTCCTGCTGGTTCCTTGGCAGCTCCAGAAGCTCCAGTAGCCTCCCTCTGAAGGCCAGCTGCTGGACACAGAGGGAGAACAATTTGTCCTGGACTAACAAAGAGGATGGGAATATCTATCAGTCCTCTTTTGGGTTCAGGAAAAAGTTCAGAGAAAAAGGAGAGAAACTCTTAACTCAAGAATAAGAAGGCTGAAGACACAGGGATTCATACCTAGAGAAGAAGTTTGCACATTTTTACAATTTAAAAAAATCCAAAGCAAACTGAAACAAAATTCTTCACTAGTGCTGAGAAGGATGTGATCTGGGAAAAGAGGAACCTGGGCTGTTCCAGTTCTCTTGTTCTAGGATTCCTTCTCCTTACCTGATTTGGTTCTGGTCCACCACAAAGAGGAAGAGGTGACTGAGTCCTTTTTGGTGGCATCATTCCAGTCTCTGCGGAAGAGACCAAAAGGGGCGGGGGGAATCCAGTCACATCTGCTGCTGTTAGAAGTAGCAATGTTAAAGACTCACTAGGAAGTACAGTTGGCCCCTCCTTATCCACGGATTTTTTATCCACAGATTCAAGCATCCATGGCTTGAAAATATTCAAAGAAATTATAAATTCCAAATAGGAAACTGTGATTTTGCCATCTGATATAAGGGACACCATTTTGCTATGCCATTGTATTTAATGGGACTTGGGCATTCATGGTTTTGTTATTCATGAGGGATCCTGGAACCAAACCTCAGCAGATAACAAGGGCCCAACGTATAGGCACACCTCAATTAACAAAGCTTTTGCCAAATAAATTCCCTTTAACAAAGGGGGGTTACAGACTGCCAGAAATAGTGCAAATTGAGTTCACTTTTAGGGTTAGGGTTAGGGAATCATGGGAACTGTATTTTATTGTGGCACTAGAGCTCTCTAACAGAGAAGGCTCAATGTCTCAGGGGGAAAAAACAATTCCCATGATTCCCTAGCACTAACCCTAACCCTAAAAGTGGACTCAATTTGCACTATTACTGGCAGTCTGCAACCCCCCCAAAGTCATATTATACAAACTTGAGCTGAAAACAGTGGGATTGTACTTTAGCTGATTCTACTGCAGCCGTGGTGTGCCTGCCTACAACACACAAAGGAAACAGCAGCTGCCTCCAGAGACCCTTATTGAGCATGAAGGAACAGGTAAAGAGAAAGAAAATGGAAAAGCAGAGACGCCTGGCTCGACAGCTGTCCCTAACACTTAAACATAGATGTATGAGTTTGGCCACCAAAATGGAAATCTCAAGAAAAGTTGGAGCTGGTGAAAAAAAAGTCATTCCTGAATTCTTTTTGGAAGAAGCCTTCAGATGAGTTACAGAAGGTTCCAAACATTTTTGTTTACTTATGCAAGACTTCATGGTTTAACTTCACATGTGCATATTAGTTTTGGAGAAAAGGTGTGCTAAAACATGTTGACATGCTCTTCTTTTTTCGTGGTTCAGGAACCCCTCCCTAGTCTTCCCACATAACTTGTACCAAATTTTCTGTTAAAGAAGGAATGCCCTGGAACACAATCAGTTGATTTGCTGATGTACATCTGTATGCTCTTGGATGTCTTGGTACAAAAGAACACTTCCAGCCCTGGAAAATGCAGAGAGTGCTTGGGTTCAGTGGCTCGACTGTTTGGCTGGGGCCTGGGAAAATCCAGTTCTAGCCTCCCATGAGCCCTGAACGATACTGGGCAATCTTGGGCCCTTGCTCTCTCTAAACCGCACCTATCTCACAAGGTTGTTATATAACAAAGGATAGGGTATGAGGGACTTGAACCTCAGAGAGCAAAGGTCAGCTCTGAATAGAAACACACAGGGAAGAAGATGTGCCTTGTAAGCCAGAGATACATAAAATCGATCTCCGCTTGTGGAGATGAGCATCATTCAAGCTGTCCAAACCTTGAGTTGAATGGCAATGTTTTGCACCATATGTACAACTGAATGGACAACAGGATGCACAGTGGTACTGCAAGCACATCAGGCAACAATGTCGCACTGTTTCCAGTGGACCCTGGGAGGCAATAACACAACCAGTAAAATGTATAGCTGAACAGGAATTCAAACTCTGCCCTCCAGAGTCATAGTCTAATGTTCAAACCACTACACCATGCTGCCTCCTAGGGTCACCTTAGAGTTGCCATAGGGGACTATGGGACACAACAACAACAAGAAACTGATGCAGGGGTTAGAATATTGGAGCAGGGCTGGGGAAATCTGGAACTAACTGGAGGACTTCCACCACCTACTCTCTCTCTCTCTCTCTCTATCACACACACACACACACACACACACACACAGATACACTCCCACCTTGCAGGGTGGTTGTTATGAGGAACATCATGCTATTAGAAAAATTAGTTGAAAGAGGAAGAGCTGCTAAAGACAACCAAGATCACTCCTAATTCTATGCAACTCAGTAAAAGTTTATTACTTATGCCAGGGGTAGGCAACCTTTCCCCTTTAAGGGCCGAGGGATTTCAGCTCCCAGAATCCTAGAAACTATTGGTCAACATGGGTCTATTGGCCAACATAGCTGAGGCTTCTGAGAGCTGAAATCCCTCGGCCCTTAAAGGGGAAAGTTGCCAACCCCTGACTTATGCAACTGAACATGCATAAATTCCATTGTATTTCCTATTAAAACGTATGGATGTGAGAGCTGGACAGTTAAGAAAGCAAATAGGAAGGAAATCAACTCATTTGAGATGCGGTGCTGGAGAAGAGTGCTAAGGATCCTGTGGATGGCCAAAAAGATCAAGCCTGAAACCTCCTGTGAAGCCAAGATGACTAAACTGAGGCTGTCGTACTTCTCACACACCATGAGAAGGCATGACTCATTAGAGAAAACAATAATGCTAGGAAAGGTGGAAGGAAGAAGGAAGGAATGAAGGCCACATGCTAGGTGCATGGACTCTATTAAGGAGGCCACAGTATGAATTTACAGGAACTAAGCAAAGCAGTGGAGGCCAGGAAGTCTTGCAGATGTCTCTTCCATGGGGTCGCCATGGGTCGAGATCAACTCAAGGGCAGTTAACAACAACATCAACAACAATGTCCTCATATGCTGCTTTTTGATAAGACACCTATTATAGTTGTTGTCATATCAGCTGATTTTTTTCAGCTAGATACTCCAGTAACACAAGTCAAAAGATAGCCTTTTACTGATTCTCAGAGGCAAAGCAAAGCAAAGCAGCTTATTTATATACCGCTTCATATCACGCTATGGGATGTCTAAGCGGTTTACAACTGTGAGCTGATTGCTCCCCAACAAGCTGGGTACTCATTTTAGCAACCTCGGAAGGATGCAGGCCTAAGTCGAGCCTCAGCCCTGGCTGGTATTCAACTCGCAACCTTGTGGTCTATGAGTGAGTGGCTGCAGTACAGGCATTTAACCACTGCGCCACCAGGGCTGATCTGGTGGCGCAGATGCACAAGAGACCTGCAGGATTCTGGACAGAGAGCATTCATCCTTACCTTGTAAGGGGGGGCCTCCATCACATTCCTGGTGGATTGCCCTCCATTGGGGACTCTGCCTGGGGTCCACTAGAGACTTCTCAGCCACAGGGAGTTCAGAGTGAACTTCTACCAAGAAATTCTTGACCTGAAACAGCAGCCAGGATTCAAGACATGGGATTTGGAGAAGGATGAGAAAATGGCAAAGGATTTTTGGGAAGGGTTGGGAGATGTGTTATGAGACATTCAATCACAGCCACCTCAGCAAAAAGTAAAGAGTTCATACACTCTACTTGAAAAACTGACATACAAATAAGAGCTCAAAAAGGTGGAATACAGTATGACATATATGTTACATATTTTGCATTCATTTGTTGTATATGGTGGAATGCAAACAATTTCATGGAACCCACAGCAAGAACTTCTGAAGTTCTGGAAAATCATGCTTTCACTTATAATGGAAGTCTTCCAATAGATTTATTTATTTTTATATCTCTGTGTATAATTGAGTGTTTGTGTGTGTGTGTGTGTGCGCGCGCGCATGTAAGGAAGAACTGTAAGACTCATATAGACAAAAACAAAATAAATAAAAATGTACTGCTACTTTATAGATACAGTGGGCCCTTGGTATCTGCTGAGGTTTGGTTCCAGGATACCCCATGGATATCAAAATCTGTGTATGCTCAAGTCCCATTATATATGATAGATAGCAAAATGGTGTCCCTTATATAAAATGGCAAAATCAAGATTTGCTTTTTGGAATTTATATATTTTTTAAATATTTTCAAGCCATGGATGCTTAAATCCGTGGATAAAGAGTCTGTCGGAATGGAGGGCTGACTATATACCTAACTGTATAGTCTATGGCCACATCACTGTTGTTGGTCACTTGTTATGTTAGCTTTCGAATAAAAATAAAATGCA
>CM034703.1:334125093-334135969 GCA_020142125.1 Phrynosoma platyrhinos
GGGACAATGAGCCATAATTCACTCTCTTACATCTCTTATTTAAAGTTTCATTTATGTCCTGCCTTTTCCCCAGTAATGAGACTCAAGGCAACTTACAACTTATTTTAAAAAATATTGTTGTTAACTGACCTCAAGTTGATCTCGACTCGTATTTACAAAACCATAAATATAAAAAGTATATGTATGAAATTATTTTAGAAACAAGTGATCTAAATTAATATTCATTGAAACACTACATACAAAGTAAGGGCCTTTGCAGACTGCTAGAAATAGTGCAAATTGAGTCTACTTTAACTGCCCTGGCTCAGTGCTAGGGAATCATGGGAACTGTATTTTTTTCTGAGACATTGAGCCTTCTCTGTCAGAGAGCTCTGGTGCCACAATAAACTACAGTTCCCATGATTCCCAAGCACTGAGTCAGGGCAGTTAAAGTGGACTCAATTTGCACTATTTCTGGCAGTCTGCAAAGGCCCTATGACAGGATGCCATTGAAAGTCCATTACAGTCAATGTCTAAATGCCTGAATGAATAAGAATATTTATCACATGGGGAAAATTGGAAGTTTAAATGGGTCAGAACCTGCTGTTATCCAGAGTATTAAGTCCAATTGTGTGAATGGTTTTCACATGATGTGCGCAAACCACTTAGAATCTGACAAGAAAGTGATATGAACCAGCAAATAGTCATTTTTGGGAAAATACGGTGAATTCATTTCCATTTCATTCACGATATCACTTTTTGGGTGCAATTGCTGTTGGAATATGGATGGGATATGCAGTCAAAATGGAAATGTACAGATGTGTGAAAATCTCTTCTGAGAAAAGTTTCTAAGCTGGGAAAGAGTCTTCAGCTTGCCGGTGCAGTTTTATGTAAACATACTTACACAAAAACACAACAACAAGGTCACAGGAGCCTGAGAATGGAGGAAGCTGAAAAGTAAACAATAACCTCATCTTGTTGCATGGAAACCAGAATCACATGATATATGACACACAGCATGAAGGCTGGGCTAAAGCTGTTCATCCAATGACTATGCATGTTACCACCCAAAAGGTGGAGTTTTGAGAGTTCTTTGTTCTATCTTACAACAACAGTTGTGTTCTGGTGTTCATGTTTTCCACCTGAAAAGATGTATGTATGTTGTTTTCTTTTGTTTCTTTTGTTTTACAACTTACAATAAAATCTGACTTTGAACTACTGCTGTGTTTTCAAGCCAAACTGGGAGGATGCATGGAGCTGCTACATTCCTGGATGGTGAGGAATGACTGTGGAACAGCAGCCAGGCATTTCAGCAAAATGAATGCTACTCATTCACCATAAATCAACATGGGTTATGGGCCCAGCCACAATTCCCCTGTATAGCGTTTGCTGAGAAAAGAAGAAAGGCTCCAGGATTTTTCAGCAGCAATATGTAAACAGTTTCACTTCTGCTGTGCTGCATGTTTAAGCTGTCTGGCCAGGAGGCAGACGTGTTAAGCTCACAAGGATTGTGTTCTGAGCCTTAACACTCTTTAGACAGGGGAAGGAGGGAAGGCTGCCAGGACTCTTTTGATTGCTAATTGATTAACTATGGAGGCAGTCAAGTTCCCCAAATTAAATGATACAAATTATAGCTCCTGGAGCACTTATGCTGAATCCCTTTTGGTCAGGGAAGATCTTTGGGTGATAGTCCGAACTGGAATTGTGGCTGGAGTACCAGCAGCAGATGTGGAAAGAGATTCCAAAGCTAAAGCTACTATTCTGTTATCAATTTGTGAAAATCAAATAAATTATGTGAGAGATAAAACATCAGCTAAAGAAGTGTGGGATGCACTGAAAGAGATTCACCAATCCAGTACAGCGTTGACTCAAATGATCTGGTGCTGTAGACTCTATGCACAAAAAATGCAAAATGGGCAAACTTTGGAAAAAACATCTTGAGATCATGCAAGATCTGTTTAATCAAGTAGATGAGAGATGTACAAGTCCCACGGGAACAAAAAGCTTATATTTTGTTGGGGAGTCTCTCAAGAGACTTTGATAATATATTATATGGTCTTCAAGGAGTCCCTAAAGCACAATTAACAATGGAAATGGTTGCTTCAAGGGTGTTGGAAGAAAGCCAGCAACGCAGGTTCGAGGCAGGTTTTGTTCAGCAGAGGTTTGAAAATTTTGACAAGACATTTTCTCCAACAGCTAAGCCTGAGAGCCTGAGTTTGGGCTTGTGCAGGCTGGAGAACTCCTTCTCGTGCTCACAGAAGCAGCAAACAAGACAGCACGCTGAGCTCTCACTAGGAGGCTTTTAATCTTCGTTCCAATGTTTACAATTCTTGCTCACACTGACAAAGTCTCTTGCCAATACTATACACCACACCATCCACCACACAGGGTACAGTTTGTGCTGTGGTAAATGCCTCTCTTATATACATGTACAGTGGTGGAACTTCTGGTCCAACCCATTCTGGTGTGTTACACTCTATACATGTCCCCCATGTGGCATGACTATGCATTTCTGCCATTTAATGACCTCATGTCCTGCCAACATTTCATCAGTATCCCGTGACTCATCTTGCTCCAAATGCTGAGTCATTAAGGTAGCTCTTTGACCCAGAATTACCTCTTCACCTTTGTCCTATATTTGGACATTTTCTTGGATGCTGTCATCCTGACAAACCTGACTCCTTGGACTACCCCACTTTCCTAGTCAAAGTCATTGGCACTTTGTGGGTGAAAGAGAAGATGTGGATGAGTTTTATATTCTATAAGGATCTACCCAGTATCTCACCTAGGATTACCCTAGCACTAGTAAATGCCATGTTGCTGCCAGACAAGCTTTAACATTGGTCTAATGGATCACGTGTGTTCCACCTTGCCAGATGCACATTTGAAAATCAATGGATCCATTGTTTCTATTACCTAGAAGGAATTCCCCAGGAAAAGGACAATATAATTGCCCCCATCAGTTTATCAGCCATGGTCCAGCTAACGCATGACTGCATACATAAAGTTTAAAAGGAATACTCTAACATGCTAGGTAACAGAAAAACAGAGGCAATCATAGAAAAAGTGAATTCCAACTAACTGGGCAGGAAGTTGGAGATAGACATCAAGATATAAGATTGTTGCTGTGTGCCTTCCAGCCGTTTCCAACTTATGATGATCCTAAGGTTGTGAGTTCAATCCTGGATGGGTCCAGAGTCCACTCAGCCTTCCATCCTTTCATAGGTCAGTAAAATGAGTACACAGTTTGTTGGGGGCACTTGGCTTACACATTGTAAACTGCTTAGGGAGTGTTTAAGTGCACTGATAAGCGGTACAGAAATGCATTTGCTATTGCTATTTTCTGTGGCTGAGAGGGTGTGACTCACCCAAGTTCATCCAGTCAGTATCCATGGCTGAGTGGGGAATCAGATTTCTCTCTCCAGGGTCCTAGTCCTATACTCAAACCACTACACCATATTGGCTCCCAAGATTTAAGATATATATTAATGTATATATGATATCAAGTAACGGACTTAGAATGAAACAGGAAACAAGGTACAATATGAAAGTGTATATTTTATTTATTAAGAAATAATAAGTTTTAAAAGTTTTAAAAAGTGTAAATGCAGCCCACATATTGTCTAGCTGTAAACTGCTGATGAATGATAGTGATACATAGATAGTGGGAACAGTGAAAAAATTAAAAAAACAAGACTAATTTTTCCCTTGTAAAATATTGTTTTCAAATGTCCAACATTGTTCAGTGTTTTTGGCTTCATACTCTTTCAAAAATGGCCTGTTCTAGCTGGCTGCATTCTGTTTTGGCTTTTGCCCAGCGTCCTACACCAGGCTGCTATTGGTCTTACTACAGGACGGATGCAGCTCCTCCCCTCATGGTGGTTTAGCCAAAAAAGAGAGAATCACCAGGTAGAAACAAGATGCCAAGATGACCTTCACACTCAACTGTGGCTGCTAACTAACCACAATCCCCTTCCAACCTGGCATCCCTTTTCCTTGTGCCCCTAAACCCTCTGCACCAGACTGGCTATTTGCACAAGCATGAAGGCTGATGCACAGACTATACATGATATATATCTGTGCAGGCTTCCCACCTGGAACAAAAAAATAACAATGGCGTTTCCAACATAAAAATAACAGATGATCAAGTAATCATTTAGGGAGCCCATAAATGCCTACCCCCTTTAGAGGAAACAATCAAGATGTACGACGTCTGTCCCGCCAACTAAAACTTTTTCACAATGCTGGTATTTTTATGGTTTCTCTCCAATGTGGACTTCTTCGTGCTGGAAAACGCGTGAACTTTCAGAAAAACATATCCCACAGTCCTGTGGTCTATATAGTTTGTCTCCTGTATGGACTCCCTTATGCTCAAAAGGTATGAATTTTGAGGAAAATATTTCAGATACAACAATTGAATGGTTTTGCTCCTCTGTAGATTATCTGATGCTTCAAAAGATCCTGGGTTTGAGCAAAGAATTTCTCAACACTGCTAGCATTTGTATTGTTTGTCTTCTGTGTGGACTCTTTGATGCTTCACAAGGGCTGACCTCCTAGTAAAACCTTTCCCACACTGCTGGCATGGGTATGGTTTCTCTCCTGTGTGGACTCTCTGGTGCCTCACAAGAGCTGACTTCTGAGCAAAACCTTTCCCACACTGCTGGCATGTGTACGGTTTCTCTCCCGTGTGGACTCTCTGATGCTGCACAATGTGTGACTTCTGAGCAAAACCTTTCCCACACTGCTGGCATGTGTATGGTTTCTCTACTGCATGGATTCTTTCATGGACTACAAGAAATGACTTCTGAGCAAAACCTTTTCCACATTGCTGGCATGTGTATGGTTTCTCACCTGTGTGGATTCTTTGATGGGACACAAAGTGTGACTTCTCAGAAAAACCTTTCCCACACTCTTGGCATTTGTATGGTTTCTCTCCTGTGTGGACTCTCTGGTGCCTCACAAGAGCTGACCGGTGAGCAAAACTATTGCCACACTGCTGGCATGTGTACGGTTTCTCTCCTGTGTGGACTCTCTGGTGCCTCACAAGATGTGACTTGTGAGGAAAGTATTTCCTACACTGCTGGCATGTGTATGGTTTTTCTCCTGTGTGGATGCTCTGGTGGGACACAAGTGCTAACTTCTCAGCAAAACCTTTCCCACACTGCTGGCGTGAGAATGTTTTCTCTTCTGTGTGGACTCTCTTATGGGACACAACGTGTGACTTCTGAGCAAAACCTTTCCCACACTGCTGGCATGGGTATGGTTTCTCCCCTGTGTGGACTCTCCGATGTTTCACAAGGCCTGACATCTGAGCAAAACCTTTCCCACACTGCTGGCATGTGTATGGTTTCTCTCCTGTGTGGACTCTCCTATGGGACACAAGCTGTGACGTCTGAGCAAAACCTTTCCCACACTGCTGGCATGTGTATGGTTTCTCTCCTGTATGGACTCTCTGATGGGACACAAGGGATGATTTCTCAGAAAAACCTTTCCCACACTGCTGGCATGTATACGGTTTTTCTCCTGTGTGGACTCGCCGATGTTTCACAAGGTATGACTTCCGAGCAAAACCTTTCCCACACTCCTGACATTTGTATGGTTTCTCTCCTGTGTGGACTCTCTTATGGGACACAAGGTTTGACTTCTCAGCAAAACCCTTCCCACACTGCTGGCATGTGTACGGTTTCTCTCCTGTATGGACTCTCTGGTGTCTCACGAGGGTTGACTTCTGAACAAAACCTTTCCGACATTTCTGGCATTTGTAGGGTTTCTCTCCTGTGTGGACTCGCTCGTGCTTCACAAAGCCTGCTTTCTGAGTAAAATATTTTCTGTACTTTTTACATCTGCTGGGCTTCTCACCTGCGTGCAATCTCTGGTGGTTCACAAGATGCAAACTATTGCCAAAACATTTGCCACTCTCACCACATTTATATAGTTTCCTGCCTGTGTGGACTCTCTGGTGCTTCACGAGTCCTGTTTTTTGAGCACCATATTTGCCACACTCCTGATTTTTGTAGGATTTTTCTCCTCTGTGGTTTATCCAGTGGCTCACAAGGTCTCTGTGCATTTTCAAATGTGCCATAAGTAGTGAACTGTATGCAAAGCATTTCCCACACTTCCGGCATTTGTGTGGTTTCTTTACTGTGTAGGCTTCTTGGTGGCTTACACTGTACAATTTAGAACCAAAACCTTTCACACCTGAAATTCCACACCTGAAGTGTTTGGAAGCTGTGGAGAAGAAAAGCAGAAAATTATATTCATGTCAAAAAGCATTTCAGAGTATAGGAAGCAGATTAAAAACAAATGAATAATCAGAACAAAAAAGAGATGCTATGTTTCCTCTTATGTCATAGGTCCAGACTATCTGATAGCCTGTATCTTCCCACAAGAGCTTGGTTGAGTCTTACAATCTTCAGGGGAAGGCTCTCTCCACCCTCCAGCACACCATAAAGTCATGCTGGAGGATCTCTAGAGGCCTAGAGAGGCAACTTATGAAGATCCTCCAACATGAGTCTAAGGTCACCTTCCAGCAGAAATATCAGGGATCATACTCTAAAAATCAAATAAATAAATACATAAATATAAGCTTTGTTTCAGCCACTATACCAGTTTTATTTGAGCTGCAACAAAAATATAACAGTGTCCATCATGGCAGGCCAGGGGACCTGCTCAATATGTCTGGAAAAAGAAGACTTGGGGAGCAAGCACCTGGCTCTCTGGACTGCTCCTTTCCTCTCTTGTTTGAGGCCTTCCCAGGAGCATCTGCTCTCAGACACACAAAGCAGGACTAGTGAGTACACAGGATTTGTGAGAAAAGTCTGAGGGAGGGGAGCTTCCTGTCTGAACTGAGATTGAACCCGAGTCCAGTGGGGCTTAGTGCTCAGTAAAGATGGATCGTATTAGACAGCACAGAGTATCTAAGGCAGGTGTTCTGTGAGCAACACACAGCCGCCTGGCCTGGTTTTGCTGCCAGGTTTTCAAAATAGCAATAAAGGACAGAGGGAATTCATGACATGCAGGGTTGAGAAATGCTCTACTTAAATACCATGTTGCTTGTCCACCAAGTCTGGCAGCTCTAAGGGCAGCTTTTTGCCATCCCATAAAGGAATGGCATTTTGCTGCTCTTTTGGGGATGGCAAAAAAGAGGACTGAGGTACCACCACACTCCGAGGCAGTGTGTTCCACTGTTGTTTCTTTCTTTCCCTTCTGGCTTCCAGGATTTAAGTCCTAGATCTCTTCTCAGGTGTAAACATCCAGACACGACAGAGGTGTTTCTGATCACTTGGAAGGCAGATCAGAGAATAGGAATCCAGCCTATGTTAGATGGTTTTATAGTCCCCCTGAAGACGCAGGTTTGCAGTTTGGGGGTACTTCTGGACTCAGCTTTGAACCTGGAGGCCCAAGTCTCTGCAATGACCAGGAGTGCTTTTGCACATTTAAAATATGAAATGCCGGATCTGGCCTTGGTGGTACATGCCTTTGGTACTCACCAGTTGGAACTGATCCAGTATAATCTCATCACCTGAGCTGCTGGATACTTCATCTATCGATTCTGCTATAACACCGGCATCCAAGTTGTCTCTTATCTGAGAGATTTTATCTGCAAAGAAATTGTTAAATGCATCACAGCAGGCCGCTGTCGGGTAAAATAGTAGGTCCTGCACAGGTGGAACCTGTGTCAGTTCCCTTACCAACCTGAACAGCTCTGCTGGACGGGACTCTGCAGACGCAATACATGGAGAGAAGAAAGATTTCCTCGCTGCATGTATTCCTTCTCTATAGGAGCAAAGGAATTTCCTATGATGAGTTCTGCCAGATAAGAGTCAAGTTTTCCGCCAGATGCACTCTAGTCTTTGTCCAACCCGCTTCATCTTCCTGAGTTCTTCAATATACGATGATTGACGATTTGAAGCGGGTTGGGAAAGACACTTGAAAGCAATCGTGTCAATAGCCTTGGCAAGATCGGTGTTCCAAGTATTAACCAAAGCTTCAAAAGAATCCTTAGCGTTACGAACCATTATACCCTCTAAGGCAGGGGTCCCCAAACTATGGCCCGCGGGCTGGAGTCATGCGCCTGGAGTCATGCGCATGCCCATGTGACACGACTCCGGGCGCAATTTTGAAACACAAAATGGCACCTGGCATTGTGCACATCTGTGCATGCGCGAACGCATTCACCTTAGTGTTTATTTGTTTTTCGGCTCTCAGATGTTCTGGGGGACATTGAATTGGCCCCTAGATGAAAAAGTATGGGGACCCTTGCTCTAAGGCTTTCTGAAATCCAATTGGTTCCATTAGCTTTTGAGTGCAGACCATTCTAATGGGTCCTCCACCTCCAAAACGATGGACAGTGGTTGCAAGTTCAGCCTTGATCAGAAAATGATCCGTCCATGACAATGCGGAGGTTTTTGTTACCTCCACCCACGGATATTCCTGTTCCATACTGAAGGCCACATTTAGGGTATGACCTGCAGAATGCGTAGGCCTGGCGGCCAATTGGGATAAGCCCATGTTTGTCATGGACTCCATAAACTCCCAAGCCACACCCATTAGATTTGACAAAATGGTCTCGAGTGGAATGTTGAAGTCGCCCAAGACTAAAAGTCTGGGCGAGTCCAACAGCAACACTGAGACCAGTTGTGTCAGCTCAGTTAGGGAGTCTGTTTGTCAACGGGTTTGATGGTATACTAACAGAATCCCCAAACTATCCTTGGTCCTCAGGTTCATGACCAAAGTGGACTGCATTATGGAAAGGTATCCTGGTCAAGGTAAGATTATTCTTATGAACCAGAGCCACTCCATCCTCTCGCCTACTTCCCCTTACCTGCTCACTGACAGAGTACTCAACTGGGAGGGCTTGTGGCCAAGTTATAGTGCCTTCTCCCAGCCTGGTCTCTGTAAGGCAAGCCAGGTCGGGATCTTCATCTAAGAGAAGATCATAAATGATCTGGGTCTTGTTTTTGACTGACCTGGCATTGCAAAGGAGCAAGGTAAGGTTCTGTGGTGTGGTTGGTGCACTCTCCAATCCATTCCGGGAAACAGAGAGAAATGAAGGTGGGATAACTTTCAAACATCTATTGCACTTTTCTTTGTAACAAACTTTCATCCTGTTCCCGCCATACCTTCCTTTCCTCCACACAACCTGAATTTTCACTTTCAGATTGCAACCGGCCACACATGCCTGTCCCTTATTTGCAGAGCCTTCCAAGTCCCCTGAAATTACTGCTGCACAGCAATAGCCTTCATCAGTCTAGGAGCCAGCTATTTAAAACTAGTCTGGGGGTTCTTGAGAGGTGGGAGAATGTCTTTTAATGCCAGACACTTGTAGCCATGCCCTCTCTCGCTGCTGCCGTTCCTCAGCTGCCTCTGGCCCTGGTGGAGTGGGGGAAGAGGAAGGACTGCTCATTGGCTGGCTAACGTCCTCTGACTTGCAAGCAGGGAGGGATAAAAAGGTGTGCGTGCTCATGCAGTGCCGCATGCAGGAACGTACAGCCATTAAAACAAGTGGGACCCCAATATTTGCGATTTTCCCTATTCGCAAAGGAGTCCAGAACGGATCCCCCACAAATCGGAAGGGACAACTGCAGTTGCATCCTTAGACATAGTACTATCAGACTTGTTCTCTGCTCTTCAATCTTGGAGACATCCTCCATCAGTGTCAGCCTGCCACACATACTACTGCTACTGCCCACTAGCTGTTGGCACATTTCATCTGTCCCCCTACTACCAGCTGTGCTCCATCATCATAGCTTCTTGCCTTACAGAAGCAGGCAATCCCACCACATTTTAGAATGGTAATGATCATCAACAAGGGAACAAGAGAGCCTTACCAAGATAGGTCATAACTCCACAGGTTTCCTCCATGATTTGCATACACAAGGCTCATCTCTTTCCCATCAGATCCCCCTTCAAAATACTGTATCTGTTAATGTCATTATACGTGAATTTTAAAAGAAAAGACATAATCATCCAAGGAAAGAGAGAGTCTTACCAAGAGAGTCCATGATCCCACAGATCTCTGCCGTGATCTGCCTGTACAGGACTCTCTGGTCTAGATCTAGCAGGGCCCACTCCTCTGGGGAGAAAGACACAGCCACCTCCTCGAAAGTCAACAGGCTCTAAAGACAGAAGAAAAAGGTTCTTGCTCACACCAGACCTCAAGATGGTTGCTGGCTGTGGCAATTAGTACAAAGCAGACTCACCGGATGATAAGGCTCCAAAAGCAGCTGATATAAGATTGATTATTTTATCAATATGAACATTATGAACAAGGTCTGACAAATACAGAAACCCCAGCCCATGACATATTCTACAGCTTCAGTAAAAGGAGACTGGCTTTAATGAAACATTAGGCAACTGCAGATGGGGTGGGCACATCAAATGTGCACATTTCAGCATGCCAGGAGAGATGGTGGTGGGTCACTTCCAACTGCCATGTTGGCCAATTTTCAACTAGTGTTCAGAGAAAAAGGAGAGCAACTCTAACTCAAAAATAAGAGGGCTGAAGACACAGGATTAAAACCTAGAGAAGATGTTTGCAAATTTTTACAATTTTTAAAAACCCAAAGCAAACTGAAACAAAATTCTCCGCTAGAACTGAGAAGGATGTGATCTGGGAAAAGAGGAACCCAGGCTGCTCCAGTCCTATTGTTCTAGGATTCCTTCTCCTTACCTGATCTGATCCTGGTCCACCGCAAAGAGGAAGAGGCAACGGAGTCCTTGTTGGTGGCATCATTCCAGCCTCTGTGGAAGAGACCAAGGTGGGGGGAAGCCAGTCACATCTGCTGCTGTTAGAAGTAGCAATTTTAAAGACTCGCTGGGAAGTACAGGCACACCTCAATTAACAAAGCCTCTAACACAGGGGTAGGCAACCTTTCCCCTTTAAGGGCCAAGGGAC